>JAANYP010002651.1:121136-370264 GCA_020465985.1 Centrapalus pauciflorus
ATATATATATATCGAGACCATGTGAAGTGAGTACCGAAACTTTAAAGGTTTCGGTATTCCTTTCATTTGAAAACAGAAACAATAAATACACACACACACACACACACACACACAAACACACACACACACACACACATATATATATATATATATATATATATATATATATATATATATATATATATATATATATATATATATATATATATATATATATATATATATATATATATATATATGAAGGAATATATATATATATCATCTTGTTTGGGTTTTATTGGTGAAAATAAATAGAAACGGTTGGACATTCTTTAATTCAGAAACATTATGGACATTTTGGCAATCTCAAATATTGGAGATTAAAAGTATAAACTTCAGATATAATTTCGACGGGTTAACACGATAATTTGTGAAACTTGGCAAGACTCATTATTAATCGAGAGATTGATGGTATTAATGAGGGGATTAATTGTGAATAATAAAACCATCAAGTAAGAGGATTTAAACATGAGTTTTGGATGACGGTTCCAATTGTTGTAACACTTTAATTTTGTAAAATCATGATAGAAATTGTTATCGAACATATGTATGATATGTTTTATTTATTGAAATGTAACAGGTCCCTTCTGGTGTTGTTTAACCCACAGTGGGGTACTTTATGATCCGGTTGAAATTCCGAGGAAAAATAAAATTTGCTTAAAGTTTAATAACGCACCCACATTGAGTACATATGATTTCGCATGTTTATATCTGCTTTATGTTAGCTATTGTCTGCTGAGACATGTTTCTTCATTATCGTTTGGAATTCTACTAACTTGCGTAGATTTAGATGCACATTCATACTTGCTGCATGTCCGTTCATTTGTTGTGCATCTATCGATGGACTGGCGGGTCGCATCTGTTACTCCGATGTTACTGCGCTATATGACCCGGAGCTGATCCCTCCGAGGTTCTAGTAGGTAGTATGTCATCCCCAATGTTATGTCTGTCTCAGATGGTTGGGTTATATACCGAGCTTTGGGCTCGTAGGAGCGACGACTCATGTGTGTCGTACTTTGTGTACGTGGAGAGTGCACGACGGTGTCGTTGGTGTACTCTTGTGGGCTTCATAAAGATTTATAAGATGCGTAAATCTGTGTATTCACTAAGCATTCGCTTACCCCTCAGCTGTTTTATTTTTACAGGAAAAGAAAAATCTGTTGCCGGACCTTCTAGCTAGGTCAATATTTGAAGTTTGAAGAATATCTACTACTCAGCTTGGTAATTGGATAATGGGATTGTTATTATAATATGTATTTGGGATGATGTAATGTTATTGAGTATGTAGACTTAGATTTGGTACCTTGTAGCACCGTAGGGTGTTTGACACAGTTGTATTACTTTATTTATGTATTTTAATGCTTCCGCACATTAATTAAGCTTTCAGATCATTATGTAATTGTATGTTAAAGATTTAATCATGGGTGTATTGTAATGGTGGTTATTGTGGCAAGGGTGTCACACGTTATGTGGTGTGATGCAATGATAAATGTGCTGATGATGTAGGTAGTGTCGCACATGTCCTGGAGTGAGTTTAAGGAAGTATTCTCTCAACAATACTGTCCTGCCGACGAGAAGCGCCGTCTAGAGGCCAAATTTTTTAGGTCTGACCCAAGGAACAAAGACAGTTACTTAATATTCTGTCGAGTTCACCCGCTTGAGTCTGTTTGCACCCCACCAAATCGATACAGAACAATGAAAGATATGTCGGTTCGAGCCGGTCTAGATTATGAGATTCACCGAACAATGAGCAGTGTTCGGTATACCATTTTGTCGGGATGTAAGAAGCTGCTCGGAACGTGCAACAAACTCTGTTACTTTCTAAGTATGTTATGGGGTCAGCTGCCACAGGTGCAAGTCAAACGTGACCGCCAAAAAGGCAACGGGAATCTGGAAATACTGGATCATCTCGGTCCTCTCTTCAATCCAGTCAGCCATCTTCCTCACCAAAGAAAGGAAAGGCCTTTTCTGCGAACACTAAAATGAGGGATTGCAGGCGGTGCAGGAAAGCTCATTTTGGGAGTGCAAAACTCAGGACATGTATTGTTTCCGCTATGGGCAAAAAGGTAATCATTGGGAGCATTGTCCACGAAAAGGCGATGCGTGCTAAAAATGCCATAGAATTGGCCAATTTGCCAGAGACTGGCCGAAACCCCGAAGAGATCATAGCGCTGAACAACTGACTATGAGATCCTCTGGAGCTTCCACAGCTCGTAGGGAACAAACTCAGAGGGCGCCAACAAGGGCTTTCCAAATTACCGCTGACGAAGCAAAAGATGACCCTGAGGTGGTCACTGGTACGTTCCTCGTAAATTCAATTCTGGCTCGTATTTCGTTTGATTCTGGAGCAAATCGTTCGTTTGTCTCCACTTCATTCGCACGTCAACTTAACATGCCTACATCAAACTTACAATTTGTGCTTGATATCGAAACTACTAGCAACATGTTAGTTAAGGTTGATAAAGTGTATAGGAATTGCACTTTACTTATAGTGGACGTAGTGTTCAACTTAGATTGAGTTCCCATGGAGTTCGGGGAGTTTGATGTTATTGTGGGTATGGATTGTCTTGTCCATAACGAGACTCAAATTGTATACAAAAAGAGAATGATCAAGATTATGAATCTTGAGGTTCGAGACATTTATATCTACGGTGAAAGACAAAAAGGCGTCTTATGCCTTATTTCCATCGCTAAGGCCCGAAAGCACGTTGCTAAGGGTTGTTCCGTTTATCTAGCTGACGCTGTTGATGCAAAGGCTGAAACTAAATCTCTTTCTACCATTCCAGTCGTCACTGAATTTCCAGTTCCAGAAGATATCTCGGGATTGCCACCTGACCGTCAACTGGAATTCCGTATGACCTTATTCTCGGAGCTGCTCCCATAGCAAAAGCTCCATATCGCTTAGCTCCTGCTGAAATGTAGGAAATGATGAAACAGTTACAGGAGCTACTTGATAAAGGCTTTATTCAACCAAGTTATTCTCCTTGGGGCGCTATTGTTCTGTTTCTTAAAAACAAGGACGACACATTACGTATGCATCGACAACCGCGAGCTTAACAAAATGACAATCAAAAACAAATATCCATTGCCCCGGATTGATGATCTCTTCGACCAGTAGCAAGTCACTAGTTACTTCTCGAAGATTCATCTTCGATCTGGATATCATCAGCTCAAAGTTCATAAAGACGATATTCCTAAAACGGCTTTCCGAACTCGTTACAGACACTACGAGTTTCTGATGATATTGTCCGATCTTACGAATGCGCAGGCTGCTTTCATGGATCTAATGAATAGGTATTTTTGTTTGTTCGTCTTGGTCGATCTCCAAGTCAGAATCAGACAATAAGATGACTTCGACTTTCTTAGATGGAGGCTCATATACCACCATTGTCATCGTCAGTTCTTTTTCTCTCTGACCCTCTGTAGTCTTTGTAAATTTCTCCCCACTTTCTCTACTGATGGCTCCCCCTAGACTCGGTACTTCTCCCTTAGGCTGGACTCTGGGGCATTTCTCCCCCTAAAGATGACCAGGGTTCTCCTGGTCATCATGTTTCCTTTTCAGAGACATTGCCTGAGGTCAGCAAAGAGTCTATAAATCGATGGCCGCCATTTCCATCCTGTCCATCCTTTTATTCATTTCTGCCTCGACTCGCAGTATTAGCCAACGCATGATTTCAATAGAATCTGTGAAAATAGCCGCTGTCGTGGCAATTTGATATTGTAGCGCCGTTGTTGATTGGACTGAATGGGTACTTGGTGGCACCTCCAGAGTTAAAACACCCTTTCCCTACAATAAAGATAGAAGAGAGGAATGTCCTTAGAAGCGACCTGCAGGGCTACCTAGTCAGCCCAAGTAACCATCCTGGCATCACGTAGGGCATCCGTTAGCATCTCAGGTGTTATTCCTTGATGCCTTGGAGCGGACGGCAATGTGCCGCTCCAGGACTTCCTTCCTTCAATTCTGCATCCCTAGTTGGGAGTGCAAATCTGGAAGTTTGTGGAGACGCCACGGAGGCGTCTTTAATGTGCGGGGATGCCACGGAGGCGTCGTGAATATGTGGCAGAGTGTTATCGGGTGTTGGGTCAGGTGTGATCAAAATAACGTCGGTCACCGGGGGAGGCAGGTGACCTATTTCAACATCTCCCCTCTCCAAATGAGGGGGAGATGATATTTGTGCTACAACCCCGTGAGATGAAACAGGTTCCCTTTGAGGGGAACCTGAGTGGCTGGGTTGGGTTATCGCGGCCACTGGACTGGTGGCCTAATGCTGAGTTGTCCGGTTTTGGGTAGGAGGAACTCCATCAATCCTTGATCTTTCTGCCCTCAAAGGGTCAGAGACTGTGCGTTAGGAGTCACAAATCTCTGGCCTCTCACCACCAGCTCCTTCCCTATCTCGACTCAACTCCCACTCCTCAAAGCACAGATTATTTTCAACATTCTCCCTTTATCCCTCAGCCTCACTCAGGCGTTCCTCACCTTCGGAAGTGGTTGGCTCTGCTTGTTCCGATAGAGCCTCTTCCGGATATACTCCCTGAACGTATACCCTTACCCTTTCCGATTTCCAATCTGCCATACGGAGAATAGAGAGTGGAATATTCATCATTGGTACTCGAGGAATGTCCCTCGGGATTTGAACCGTTGGAGAGCGTCCGTCTTATATACATGAGCTTCTGGCCTTTCATGGATATCTTCGTCTTGATCCATGGCAAATTGAATGATAAAGGAACCTTTTGAAATGGTATGAATTTTCGCTCTCTTTTGGTTCCTCTATCTTGAACTGCCCGTTTTAGCTCGTCCAAGATGAACGCCGCGTAGTCAAAGTGTCTATCAAAGGCAAAGGCGCCAAACATTGCGAAGACGTGAATTGATGCTGAGTCATGGCCATAATGTTTTCCAGTTAAACACTTCTTGAACACATCAAAGAGTAATCTCCAATGCGATTGGATTTGTTTGGTTTTAAAGTCAGATGGCTTTGAAAGTGCACCATCATAACCTTGGGATTGTATTTCATTAAGTGTTTGGAGTGGGGTCAGTATTGGAGTAAAAGAATATATGGTGACTGAGAAATGTTCGGTTGGGAGGCGTAGAATATGGTGTATGGCTTCGAGGGTTATGTGGATGGGGACGGAATCGATTTTGGTGGTGAAATGAGGGACTGCCACATTGACGAATTTTAGATGGAACCAGAATTCTTGTAGGTAAATGATATGGAATAGATTTGGCTGTTGTGAGGGAGTAGTAGATTGGGTGGCCTTTGAGGATATCAAAAGTGATATCCTCGGCTTCGTTGCAGAGAAGGGATAGGTCCAGTTGCCAGTTGTGTGGTGCGAATTTGGTGAAATGAGCGGAGCAAAGAAGATTATCTTCTGGCAACTGTCGGTTGTTATGAGGTATGGGAGGGTGAATGGTTACGGTAAGCGGGGAATCCATAGTACAAATGCAACATAGTTAGTTAAGCAGACTTGTATATAAACAATACATTGAGATTTAGTCTGATATAAGTGTGAAATAGAATCCGTCTATTCTGTTTAAAGCATCGGAATTTTTATCAATAGAAGGTAAGTTCTACTGAATAAAATCCTTAGTCAATCGTTGAGAGACCAATGTTAGAATATACGTGTTCACTCAAATACTTATTTGAACTAGAACCAATGTTGCAAAGGAATTGGAAATTAATTTTGTTTTTTTATTTTATAAAAATTTGAAACGCAATGAAAATTAAGAAAAAAATGCTAAGTGTTGAATTTCGGTTGTGGAGCCAAATTTCGGATGAACCTGTCTGAATTTCGGGTAGGTTGGAAATTCGTATGAGTTTAACGGAATTTCAGGTAGGATCGAAATTCGAATGAGATGATGCAATGAAAAGTTAACAGAAAGAAAAACTAAGTATGAACAAAAGGGTGGGGGACCCAAGTTTCGGATGGATCCGAGATTCGGGTACTAATGCTTATATTAAACACTTAGTCTAAAATCGAACATACAAAATTTCAGAGTGGGTCTGAATTTTGTATGGACTAGAATTTCCGGTGGGTCCATGGCATACACTTAGATTTAAAAAAACATATAAATGTCATAATTGGGAACCAGCCGAATTTCGGATGGGCCCAAGTTGAGACTTATATTTGTTACAAGGCAATGATGCTATGTGATTCTGTAACATCCCTAATGCAAATGCACATGTAATTTACAATTTAAGACTCAATTAATGTATTAATGGAATTATTATTTCTGTTAAGTAAATTCCGTTCACAAATTTAAAAATGAGAAATAATGAGGAGAAATCCTCATTGTAGTTTTTTGAGGAAGCATAATAATGAGAAACCGGTTCAGATGTTTAAAACAGTGTAAATAAGAGATATACAAAGTTGAAGGGTGTTAAGTGCAATAAAGGCAAATAGAAATAATTAAAATGAACAAATCGTTCATTTAGCCATTTCACTCTCTCTCTCTCTCTCTCTCTCTCTCTAACTCTCACCGTCTCTCTCTCCTTTTCTTTCTAAAACCCACGGGTTTTCAACAAGAACACCCAAAAGCATCAAATTAAAGTGCTAAAATTTGGATTCAAGTTGCAAATAAGGAGCCATAGTCATTACAACAGACGATTTGAGGTATGATTTACTTAGAAATGCAAATTTTGAAGCTTTATGTTCGGTTTTTATGAAAACCGATTCAAAGATTCTTGCAATGGATATTGTTGCATGTTGTAGATTCTTGCTGATATGATTAAATTGAGTATGAGGGATGTTGTATACCAAATTTCAGATTTTGATTCACTCTCTAAGTATGATTTTGAAAATCACTATGTGTTTTAGTGTTTGTGTTCATCGACAGTGAAGAAAATGGGACTGATTTGGTATATTTATGTTGTGTTTTGTGTTAAAAAGTGTTAAAAAGGTTCATTTAAGCCTATATCAATAGTTTTCAGTCACAAAACATGCATAAATTACCAAAAGTGAAATCTGGAAAATAGTAGAAATTGTATAAGTATGAACTCGGGTCTGATGAACAAATCTCAGATCCAATTGAGTTCGGTTCATATCCGAATTTCGAACCAAGTGAATCTCGGATGGAAATTCTTAGAAATCACAAGTATAGACACGAATTTCGGATGATGACACATCCGAATCTCGGATCAGAGTGTCATTCGAATTTCGGATGATTGGTACAAATTAAAATGCTAAGTATGGGATCTCAGACCACCCGAATTTCGGGTACATCCGAATTCGGTTGGGATCCAAATTTTGGGTCATTTTAACTAAGTTTTCATAATTAAATTTTAATCAGATACTAACATTCATATACAATTACACTGACTTAACAAGATCTTTGTGGTGTTGTATAACACATACTGATTCAGAGCCAATTTGCACTGTAAAACCACTGTGAGTAATAGATTAATATTCGAGCATTTATTGTCTTTGCATTCATCATTCAATAGCATGTTCATGTTGTTCAATTTACATCAACTGGCATTCACATATGATTCATTGTAATGATGCACACTTGTACTTGACATGTGACAAACATGTAGCAAGCGTTCATTTGAAAGTGCATTCTATAATTCATAATTGCTCTGCATGATGATTACTTCACAATCTGATGCAACCTGGACTGGCGCTGACAACAGGCCACTGTCGGGGACTGATCATCCCATACACTTTCCTGGTCAGGTGCGGCACATCCCCGATTAGCATTTTTGAACTGACAAACCCCATGCTTGCACTGCATGGTTTTCACTTGTTATGGGGCTTGTACTGCCCGTTTTCATACTAGTTTGTAAAGAAATATCTGTTGAATGATTAATCTGTTATGTCACTAAGCCATAGCTTTCCCGTTGACTTTCAATGTTTTCAGGCAAAGGAAAAGGTGTAGCTGGACCTTCTTTTTAAGCATTCATTTCAATTCCCGGTGACATAGAAGCTCTTTGGTAAATGAAGAACATAGCTTTGGGGCTGGGACTTTATGTTTTTAAAACAATCAAGGATGTAGTAATAGTTAGGCTATGACAGTATAGTTTTATACATTCTCTTGCTTTAGTGTGGAGCTACTTAAAACTTTTTTAAGTTTATCAATTTAATTGCAAGATAATTTTATGGTTGCTTGTTGATCCTGGAAGTTATCAATTATAATACTAATCAAGGAGGATATCTCAGATTCGAATTTCGGATGGATCCGAAATTGGGATGGGTCTTAGAAAAATGAAAGTAAAAAATTTAACTAAGTTTCGGTTGGCCGAATTTCGGATGGATCCGAAATAGGGACGGGCATGCGAATTTCGGGTGCGCCCGAAATTTTACAAAGAAAAACTGATGCATTTATGGTGTTCATTCACATGCATACGTGTACAGTACCTAAAAATCATAAAAATGTATAAAAATGCAGATCCTAATACTAGCAATGATATGGAACATTTTACCTAACTATTCTAACTCACAAAAACTTGAATTACTGACCTAAAAATATAAAAAATCAAGTGAAACCCCCTTTAAAATCTGGAAATTAAAAAACTTTAAAATGTACGTTAAAGTTCAAGAACAAGTAATAATACGGTTTGATGGCAGATGAGATGAATAATGCAAGAAAAATTATGAAAATGGTTGAGAATCGAGCTTTTGAGCTTGATAAGTCGTATCAATGGCGGTGGAATCGTCGGAGAAGAAGAAACCAAAAGCGTAAAGCAGAAGGAAAATAAATCCCGCCTATTTATAGGTAGGCGGGTCGGGTTTGGGTCGCATGACCCGTGCATTTTGGTCAAGCAGTGGGCCAAACAGGATCGATTTTGGGCCGACAAAAAAAACTAGAATTGGGCCAAATAAAATGTAAATTAAAATAAATAAAAAAATTGGCCCAAAGAAAATACTTTTTGAATTTTTTATTAATATCCTAAGTAAAACTTAACTAAGTATAAGGTAAACAAAGACATATAATAAAAATCTTTTTGAATTTCTAAAAATATTTGGGAAATAAATATAAATAATAAAACATAAAATCTTTTTCTTTTTTCAGAGTACGTTACTGTTGAAAAAAAATAAAGTTAACTAAGGATAAAATAAAATAAAATGAAGTAAAATGAAAAACACATATCCTGATTTACTCCCCCTCAAATAAACAATTAACCTTCATAGAGTGAACACTAAGACCCTTGTAGACTTTGAAATTCCGACAAACCTGGATTTATTTAGCGTTCCACTCAATTGTGAACAATTCACATAGCAACTGTCAGGATCATTAACATTAAACAGATACATAGATAAAGAAACACTGAACATAATTTTGTGACACGACCTTTAAATTTAAATGTCAGATATTATTTAGAGAATATCTGAAATTTAAATAGAAGGAGGATTAAACATGCCAATTTGAGATATTAAGAACTGAAAACGAGGTTCGTCTAAAGCCTTAGTAAAAATATCAGCAACTTGAAATTTTGTGCCTACAAAATTTAATTCAATTGTCCCTTTTTCTACATGATCTTTAATGAAATGATACCTGATATCTATGTGTTTTGTTATTGAGTGCTTCACGGGATTGCAAGATATGAAAATTGCACTTTTGGAATCACAGTATATTGGGATGTTGGTGAGAGAAAACCCATAATCACGTAACTGTGTTCTCATCCACAGCACCTGATAGCAACAATTTGCAGCTGCTACGTACTCAGCCTCGGTTTGTCACCCAAAAACAGAATCCCGCATGAAGTGCTTTTCCTGTCTACTCTGCAACCTGTGAAATCAGCATCTGAAAAAGCGGTAAGATCGAAATTGGTTCCCTTTGGATACCATACACCATGATCGGGTGTACCCTTACGATAACGAAATATACGTTTTACTACAGTGAGGTGTGATTCTTTCGAGTCGGCCTGAAAGCGAGAACAAAGACATGTAGAGAACATTATATCCGGTCTACTAGCCGTAAAATAGAGGAAGGAGCCAATCATCCCTCTGTAAGTTGTGTAATCGACACTTTTTCAGGCAGGATCAGTGTCTAACTTACAGTTTGAAGCCATGAGAGTTGTGATAGTTGTGCAATAGTCTAACTTATACTTCTTGAGAATGTCAAGAGTATATTTTGACCGATTCACAAATATCTAATCTTCAAGTTGTTTGACTTGTAATTCGAGAAAAAAATCATTTCCCCCATCATACTCATCTCAAACCTGGACTCCATTAGGGATGAAAAGTCCTTACAAAACCTACGGTCAGTAGATACAAATATAATGTCATCTACATAAATTTGGACTAGCATTATATGGGGGCCTTCCTTTTTCGTGAACAGATTTGCGTCCGCTACACCTTTACTAAAACTGGCAGAAATAAGAAAATTAGAAATACTGTCATACCATGCGCGAGATGCTTGTCTTAAACCATAGAGGGCTTTATCTAGCACATTAACATGGTCTGGTTTATGTACATCAATAAAGCCTTGTGGTTGTTCAACATACACCTCTTCATTAAGTTCACTGTTTAAGACGGTTGTCTTGACGTCCATTTGGTACACCTGAAAGTCATTGTGTTCAGCATATGCCAAGAAGATTCTGATAGCTTCAATTCGTGCAACTGGAGCGAAGGTCTCGTCATAATCAATGCCTTCTTGCTATCGGTAGCCTTTGGCGACTAGTCTCGCTTTGTTTCTTACCACAATGTTGTTTTCGTCTCGTTTGTTCTTAAAGATCCACTTGGTCCCGATTATGGCTCGGCTTTTGGTTTGGGAACTAACTGCCATACTTTTAGATGTTCGAACTGGTTGAGCTCTTCCTGCATTGCTACTATCCACTCGGGATCTTTCAAGGCTTCATCCACACGAGCAAGCTCTATCATACTAAGGAATGACGTAAAGAGACATTCTTTAGCAGATGCCCTTCGAGTTTGGACCCCAGTAGAATTATCGCCAATGATCTGTTCAATTGGGTGATTTCGGGTCCTTTCGTCTCGTGTGGCAAGGGTGAACGTGATTGAATTTTAGTGGTGAGGGTGGGAATGGATTAAGAGTACTAATCGATGGTTTCGAGTGAAGGTACCACAGGTTCTGGTTCAGGTTTTATTGGGTCTTCTAGAGGAGTAATGTTTGAGACAATGTGCGAGTGTATTAATGCAGTAGATTCAGCTTGAGGGATGTCTGTGGATGAAGTGGAAGGTAAAGATGATGAAGGAGATGGTGTACAGATTGGTGGATCCGTAGGTGGTGGATGATTATAGTTGAATCAGATGAGGATGTAATGACTACAGAAGATGGAACAGAAGAAGAATTAACACTAGGACCCAAAATTTCTACCTAAAAGAGATCAAATAAATTAACTAAATTAGAAGAAGATAAAGAAGTAGGTTTAAATGAGTCTCCAGCCATTTGAGTAATGAGTGGTCCTGATTGGTCAACTTTTGGAGCCAGTTCAGCCATTTCATCGAATGTGATATGCACACTCTCGTTGAATGTTCTGGTGTGACTGTTGAATGCACAATATGCCTTTGAATTGGATGAATATCCAATAATGAATCGCTTCATCCGCTTTCTCGTTGAATTTTCCAAGGTTGTCTTTGTCGTTCAGCACATAGCACCTGCAACCAAACACTCCTAAGTACTTGTTGTAAGGAACTTTATTCAAATATAGTTGATACGAAGTTTTATTGAAATGCTTGTGAATGATTGAGCGATTTTGCGTGTAGAAGGTTGTGGACGCGGCTTCAGCCCACAAGAACGAAGGTAGCTTTGAGTAGTTCAGCATGGTGCGAGCCGCTTCCACCATGGTACGATTACGTCTTTCGACGATACCATGTATGGGTCGTAGTTTTCGTCATTCAAGAAAGCTACAAACATGAATGGATCGTAGTACTTTTTGTTTGCAAATATTAAAAAACAGAATAATTTGTAGTCTTCTAATTCTAAACAAAAAAATACGGCCCATACTATTTTTTTAATTTTCCAAACAAAAAAATATGAACCATTCTAGTTTTTTAATTTTTCAACCTAAATGAGTTGTATTTTTTTATTAAAGAAAATAAAAATCAAAATAGGTTGCCCTATTTTTCAGTCGAAAAACTATAAACCTTAAGAATTCAGTGTTTTTTCATCGTTAAAAACACAAATATAAATGTGTTGCAATTATTTTGTTAGAAAAATATAAAGAAAAATCAGAATCGTTTATAGTTTTTTGTAAAAACATGAATGTGTCGTAGCTTTTGGCACTCGGAAAAACTAAAATCTGAATTTTGATTTTTGGTTTTTTAAATAAAAAACTATGACCAATTTAGATTAGAAAAACTTAAATCTGGAATGATATGTATTATTTTGTTCGGAAAAACTAAGAAAATGATGATTCGTAGTGTTTTCAACAAAAAAAAAAGTGAAAAATGATTCGTAGGTTTTTTTCGTTCATATTATATATAATTGTGAATAAAAAATCAAATATTATCTAACCGTAAATATTCATAATACATATTAAAATATTTTTATAAGGTCACGAAAAATAAAAGTTTTAAATAAATAAAAACAAAAAAATAGTCACTAAACATAATAATAATATAATTAAATTAACTTTAAATAAATAAATAATAACTTTAAAATAAAAACTAAAATTTTATTATAAAATTTAATAACAAAATTTGAAACATAAATTGGGTTTATTTTGGTATTTATGAAACATTAGAAAACTTAATAAAATAAAAAAAAATTTATGTTTTAATTTGATATGTTACTGTTATTGATAAAAATATGAAAAATGTTACTATTTTTTATAACTGAAAAGTTGTTGGTGATCTGCTATACATGTTTGCAGGTCACCAATTACTATTATTGATAGAAAAATAAATAGTTGTTATCATAAACGATAAAAAATATAAAAATCAATGTTATTTACGATAAAATATAAAAAAATTTACTATTAATGTTAAAAATGACAAAAATTATTACTATTTTTGGTCCTTTGCCCTTTCTATAACAAGACAAAACTGACAAAAGTTATTTTTGTCTTCTTACTACAGAATCTTTGTCTTGTTCTTTTGTCTTCTATTGTTCCAGTTTTATCCCAAAAAACCAAGTCAGCTTGTAAGTTTTATCTTATAAAGCCGTTTTGAAATAAGAAAAGGTTTGTCACGCTTTTCAAATATCTCAATTATTTTAATGCAATAAAACAGCTTTGATAGATAGTAACATTTCTAAGTTTCCATTTTATCTTGAACTCTTCAGGCTAATCCAAGCGGTCATGACATAAAGAACAGACTCTGTTCACAAATAAAAAAAACACTTAACTATTTCAAACCTGTCCAAGAGACATGAATAGCATAAACATAAACTGCCAAATTTGTTCAACAGATGAAGATAGTTTTGACATACTGCCAAAGTACAACTTATGTAACAATGTAAAACAAAATTAGACTAATATTGTAAATCCTTATATCAGGTTTGATCGAGACATTAAATAACATAAAAATCTCCCGATATGTGTATCTATCATGTTTGATCAAATATTTCCTCTTATGATATGAGACAGGTTTGATTAAGGCTTTTTTTATTAATTTGATTTTATATTTATTTTTGTAATTAATATTTTAAACCCCACAGCAACGCAGAGGTATTCAATAACTTGTTTTAAACAATTCACAACTACATTGATGTTTTGATGCTACGACATGTAGTGTTTGCGGGAAAACATACGAGTAAAAAATTACACAGGAAGGTAACACACAGAGGTTGGTATAAACTTAATTATGTAGTCATAATGTAATGTAGTTTTCCATTCTTTAATATTATTCTGTAAACCGTTAATCTATTTTGCAGATCATGTCTACGTTTTTTTTTTTACTTACAAATTTGAATTTTCTTAATTTTATCAGACAACCGGATACATCACAAAATCATGTACGCATGTAAGCCATAATCAAACACTGAAGAGCTAGATAAAATATTAAACATTTTCTAGTACCAGATAGTTTAATAAAAGTATTTTATTTACATAAATCTTTTTTCACATTTGTTTTCATGTGGCTTGTTAAAATTAATATCCTTGTATCCTATAATGTCAAGCAGGAACATGTTGATAACGAAGAAATCGAATAGGTAAATCATTTTACTTATCATTTATTTAATATTAATTATATTTATAATCATATAATCCTATTCATCGAGATGGAATAACCAATGCAGGTAGACTATCATGCATGAGTTTACAAAAATTTTAAACAGTTTCAATTTAGCAAGAGTGCAACAATTTCCTAAATATTTAAAATTTTGAGTCTATATGGATATCTTTATTTGGAAGACAGTAAATAAAATTAATGCATTGTTTTATGATATCTTTTCTTTTTTGAAAAAAAAAAGTATACGTAGACAAAATCAAGAATAAAACGATAAAGATATATATCGTGTAATTTAATCATCTATATTTGTTTTCTTTGATATAAAAAAGCCAACTTTAATAACAAATTAAATATATAACTATAAAACATTCTGTTGGAGGTTAATCATGTCATATTTGTTGACAGTTAATCAAGTTAATTGATTGAAAATTTGAGATTTTACAACCTTGAGAAAAAAAATCCAAAACAATATATTTATGTCATATACCAAGTGACTATTATTAGCACCAGTATTAACTTTTTAATCAAAAATGTTCTCATGAGAGGTTAAAAACAAATTGCAATTCATTTTTCAAATAACAAAACACATTAGTGTTTTCCAAATCAAAAATTTGAAATTAAATTTCACAAATGATGAAAAGAACTTTAGTTTTAAATTTAAAACTGAAAATAAATAAATGAATTTATTCGTAGTCTTTTAAACTTGAATTTGTTAAACGGTTTACCCGGCACCGCAAGAGTAAAAAGACTAGTTATTTACTGTTTACACTTAACGACACCCTCTAAATACGAGGACAAAAACATAAAGTAGGAAAGGGGCCAATAATAAAGAACAAGAGTCATATTAAATTGAAAAAATTTATTTGAAAAAATAGAAAAGCAAAAGTTAAAATAAGACATTTATGGGGTCTAATCCAAAGTTATTATAATGAACGGCCCATGTGGCTTGATAATGACTAATTGTCGTTTTATCTTACTTTTAAAAAACCCAAATCGTTACCCCAACAATAATTTGCTATGTATTATAAGTATACACTAGTTTATAACTTGTATTAGAGGGATAATTTAAATAAATATTTATTTTACAAAATGATATGCTTAAAAATATATTTAAAAAAAAAAAAGAAGTTAACTTTAAGCTAAAATTTTGAATTGGTTTATATTGATTGACTAGTAGTATACACGCGCAAAGCGGCGGCGGCAAATACTTTACATTTAAGTGACGTTTGTTTCATGGAATGGAATATAAAAATAGAATTTAAAATTTTGGTTATTAATATGATTGATGATGATGATTAAAATAGCTTTTAGCATTGATTAATAATATAGGATGTAATATATTTCATGTATGGGTTGAAATTTAATTCATGTATGATAAGAAAAGAATGTCTAATTCATATAAACAAATAATATGATTATAAAATTTAACTCTTCATTTTTGTTATTAAAAATTTAAAACAAGTTAAATTTAAATATAAATTCATTTGCATTTCATTCGCAAACCAAACACCACCTTCAATCTTTACATAAAGAAGAAGGTAGTTAGCGTCAACACACTTAAGCTTGCAACATATTTAAAATAGAATTATAATTTGTAATTGATAATAGGAGGAGCTGGTGTTTTATGCAAAGAAAACTATTTTTTAAGAAACCTCAAACTGTGTTCAAAAGTCACAAATATAGATTATTTAAATTCCAAATTGTAGAGTATAATCTGCATTAAAAAGATATAAGGCCTATAAAATCATCCTAAACTTTTTTATTAAATGAAACCATACCGAAAACAGTTATTAAAAACTTAATAATTCAATTTATGATATCTGAAAACTATTGCAAACTTTGCATAGAGTTATAGAGCTTTTAATTATGAGATTATGAAAAAAGGGCACAAAAAACGGAGTTATAAATGATCTTATACATTTTTACAAAATAGAGTATCAACTTCTAAAACAACAATGAACTTACATTTGAATAAGATCAATCCCGATTCAATATAACAATTAACAAGCTGGCTCATGTGTGAACTTCTAAGCACCAGGATGAGGATTGGATGACTGCAAATACTTATGAAAAATTGATGGTGTCTGTTGCTTTAGTTATCAACACCAAATACTCTTTGGACTTGAAGAAAAAAAGAATTCTTAAGCTGTCCGGGAACATAGCTTTAGAAACTGAGAAGGATACCAAATTTTATCATGTACATAACAGAAGTGCTTAAAAAAATGATTTGCAGATCCATTCTACTGCATCAAATCCATTCTGAAAAAAGAAAGTTGCATTTGTTAGTAGGGAACTATATATTTCGACTTTTCGTACCATTGAATGTTACTCATATAAAATCATGATGTATGGTCTTTTAGATTGATAGAATTGAGATAATTGCTAACGGATAATGTCATTATGATTCATATGATGCATGCATGCACACAGACATAATATTGCAAGTTATTGGTGAATGTCTAAGGCAAGGAAAGAAGTGCAACAACTAAAGGATAACCTGTTGGAGATCCGCACACTGTCCAACCATAACCATGATTTCCAGGTTATAGAACAAGTCTATGCAAGCATTTGTCTCATCATGTTTATTCATATTTAAATGATTGCTATCTGAATATACACTCAACAATGGGTTTGCATTGGATAGAAGTCTCTCATCACCAACAATGGAGTTTTACTTCAAGCATTCTATCGTCTTACAACTGTATCTAAAACCTCATATTCTAATATTTTTAAAAGTGATGCGATTTCTTATACATAAACAAGTATTGGTCATGTTAGCAATGTTGCTTTGACTTCCCTATGCGATTGCTTGTAACATGGAATTTTTTGACTGGGCATACATAACCAAAAAGCTTAATGAAATTAGAAAAGATCGAGAAGTTCAAAGATGAATTAGAGGCCATAATGAACCCACCTCACACAAAATTTTCTCCTTTTCTTAGAGTGAAGGGAGTACTAGAGCCGCCAACCCGCGGCCTTGCCACCTCGGACCATCAGCGGCGGCTACACCGCCCCGGTCAAGCGGCCCCGCCCTAGAAGGAGCCCCGCGCGGCTTCCCCTCCCCGCTCCACCCTGCCTGCTTCTTCCTTCTTCTCACCCCTTCTTTTCCTTTTTTTTAGAAACAGTGTGATATATATATATATATATATATATATATATATATATATATATATATATATATATATATATATATATATAATTTTACTTTTATAATTTTATTTTTTGATTCTTATTATAGTTTCATAAATGTTTGTATTTTTTTATTTTAGTTTCGTAATTGTTCGTTCGTTCGTACAGTTTCGTAATTGTTGCCTAAATACCAAATTTAGACGGTTAGTTTGTATTTTTTTAATGTTCATTCGTCATTTTAACTTTTATTTATTGTTATGTATTTTTTTATTTTAATTGGGTAATTTTTAATGTTTAGTTTATGTAATAGTTTTTAAATATTTATGAAATTAATTATTTTAGTTCTAATATTTGTTTTGTTAGTTAAAATGAATTTATTTTAAAAAAATTAAGAAAAATGGAAAGGTTAAGAAAGATGGGTATTTCCTAGTTAGAAAGGTGGAGAAAGGTGCGCTGACGTGTAGAGAAATGTGGGTTTGGGAAAGATGGGTATTCCCATCACTCTTATATGCAATCATCATTACCAAGTGGCCAGACTGTCGATTCCTGTTTTCCTGATCATTTACCTTATCAGTCAATAGAGCCAACTTCACCCACTCAAGAGGGTTGTATGCAACGATGACTTAAAAAAGTACAAACCAATAATATAAACACAAAAAAGGAGATTCGTAATCGAATGATTGTACATATCTAATTGTACGTTATATCGGGAAATAGGAAGATCGATTACCAAACTCTTCCCGGAAGAAATGTTTTCTGTTGGTGGGCAATAGCTTATATTAAGTAGTGAACACTATCACAGATGAAAGAATTGTCATTGCTAGTTCTCTTTAAGATACTAAAAACCCGACACTATTAGAAGGAGACTAAACACCTGGCTAAATGTTGATGTGGGTATGGTGGTGCAACTAACGCTGCTTGATTTAGAGCTCGTTAGGCACGATAAAGCTGAACTGACAACAACTTCAACCTGCCCTGAACCAGAGCCCAGATTATCAATTGAGTCATCTGAACCAGGGCCCAGATTATTAACTGAGCCATCTCCAACCGAAGACTTTGGCTTTTGAGTAAGTCTCTCACTAATGCGTGCAAGTATATACAAATATTCCACATACCAGCCAAAATATAAGAGACTTGATAGTGAAGCTCGAGCTTATGAGATGTAAATGTGATGAAAATAGCTCATCTTTCCAAAAAATCACCAGAAGAAATAAAATAGGCTTATAAAAATAACCCTGCAAGTGAGCAAGTGTCATTCACTGTTAAAGGCAGAAATTCATTGATGACTGTTTGTATGGGCTGATTATAGTCTGGGCCAAACTTAATAAATATGTAGTTTTGGGCCTTATTGACTAGAAAACCTAAAAGCCCAACCCATGTTCTATAAATAAGGGTAAAGTAAATAGGGTTAAGGGGATTTCTTCCTGGAAACCAACGATTGAGAGAACACACAGGAGAGAGAAAGTGCTCTATACTCCATCATTTACCATCTTCATCCCCTATTAACATTTTACCTTCTAGATGTCACTGCAGGGGGAACTCTGCATGCCACTGCAGCTTACCTTCCCTATGACACTGCAGTTGGAGTTCTACATGTCACTGCAGTTTGCCTTCCACATGATAGAGCAGTTCACCTCCGTCTGCCGCTGCCTTCCCGGCAGCAACCTTCCACATGCGAAATTTACCTTCCACACGCTGTTCTCGTCCTCATTTCTCTTTATTATACTTATCTTTGGATTTGTTATTGTATAAATACTGACTTGAGCGTCGGAGGTGTATTCCGGGGCGCAAGCCCTAGGTCCACTTCTAACGTTTATTTGTTGTTTGTTGTAATATTTCTTGGCTCGGAATCACAAGGAACGGCCTACCTCCTACAGCAGACGTCTCAAGGGTTGTCAACAAGTTCACCCTGACACTAGGCATTCTCTTACATTGCCTCAAAGCCTCATGTTTCGCAGAAGTTTTAACGTCCTTTTTTTGTTTGCCTCTTGTATGATGAGAATTTCTCCACAAGTTTCAATTGACCAGCCTTTGGAGCAAAAACCAATTCTGGATATCCATTCATTCATTTGTATTAGTTGTAACTTTTCCAAGAAAAATATTACTATCATCAAGGTATCAAGTATCTATCTATTACCATCGGAACTTTAAAATAATATATTTTATACAAGGAACATAGGGATCAAGTTATCACCTGAATTCTCATCGTCAGAAAGATCAAGTCCATGAGATATTGGTGACGTGGATGGAGAAACTACTTGCTCCATTTGAAATGTAGTTTTTCCACCAGGGGAAATGCGGAGAGAAAACTCTGTCATGATTATCTCCACCACAAGGGAGCTGAAGCCTATTATTGCTTGTTAGAGTAACACCTGCATTCTTCTCAACTTCAAGCCTGTGGTTAAACCCATACTCTGTTATGGTCAATGGAGCCTTTTTGTTTATTACATGATCTAAAGCATTTTGTTCAAAGAAGTTTATTGGTCTGATCGGCACTACAACATCAGATTCAGAAGGGTGATCTTTAGCTCCAACAATAGCTCCTTTGCTCTACAGACAACAACACTAATCAATATGTGATAAAATTTAAGAAATGGTAAAAATGTTATATATTATTACCTTTGAATCATCAAACTAATACCACGTATCAGGTGCAGAACGAATGTAACAATAATAATGACCACAACTGGATGTAAAAGCTGCATGTACAACAACTGCATATAGTTTGTAATTCAAGTCCACCTGTACAAGGAGAGAGGGTAAGAACACCATGCTTTTCTTCCATTTTAATGTCGGAACAGCAACACTAAAAACAGCCATTGCTAAATATATAAGAAAATCTTCTAATATAAAAAATATAGGAATGGAAGTCACATCATTGCTCTTCTTGTAAATGACTCAAGGGCAATTAGAAGGTGGTTTGCATCATCAATCTCCAAAGTGAGATCAACTAAAGGCTCGTAGGTATCAGATATATGATTGCAGTTTTTCAACACCTTAGCTGGAATCCAAATCCCAAACAAAGAACAAGAATGAACAATCAGGATAGCAAATTTAATACTCCAGGGGAGTATCATCCAAAAACATAAGAAAATCAATGAGTGAGGTTAAACACTCGAAGTTCCTTTCTTTGCTAACACCACAACCTCCAAAGACTTGCTTGACTAAATTGTCACTTTGTGAGATTAAAGCAGCATCCTTTGCTTTTCAATTGCTTAAAGAACTTTCAAGTCTATCCAAAAAGCATTGCAAAAAATCATGAGCATCTTCCTGCTGAAATCTTTATAATGATCATGAAAATTCTGGAAGTCATATGGTTAACAATAACAAATATATTGAAGAACAGCTTGCAAAGCACAAATTGGGGAAAACCAGAGTTCAAAACATAAAAAACTCAAATGTGATTTTATAAAGAGTTTCAAAGGATACAACTCAAATTGTCAACAAATTTCCAAGGCAAAACAATTTTTCCCGTTGATGATAATGAAAGTTCAATGTGCTACCGCAAAGCACAAGTCAAACAGAACCGTTCATTGTACCGGCAAATCCATACTTCACAAAAACACTTGTAAGAGTAATCTGCAAATATTTGATTAAACACGTACTCACCATTTCAGTTTCGATTTGGATAGTTCAGGTGTGACAGGCCTCCAATCGATCTTCACTTCGTCCTCTTTCTTATCACTTCGCTTCTCACATTGGGAACCAATCATCTTAGGATCAATTCGGATACCTTCTCTTACTTAACCATCATTTTCGCTTCCTTTTGTTTTATCAAAATCCAAATTCTTATTCTCCAGACCTGAAGTTTGAAAACTTATCTTAGCATCAAGAGAGACTTGCTTTTTCGGAGGATCTGGTAAGGCTAGGTGCACCACATTTTGGGTCTCATCATTTTCATTAGAGAAATCAAAGACAACCCTCCCCTTTCTATTATCGCCCTCACCATTCGATGCTTTCTTGAAGTTCATTTTCTAAATCATAATGTAAAATGCAGTCTACTTTGCATGAAAAGAACTTCAATTGAATACAGCAGCTAAGTTAAATGCCTAAATCACTTGGTTGGTTCTTGAAGTAGGAGCGTGGGGGAGAGAAAGATTCAGTTGTCTTCCCAACGTAACCCGGTTCTCAAAAATTCAAGTCATAATTTAAATCAGTTTTGAAATTTCATCTGCTATAAACACTTGTACATCATGTTTTAAGGATTTGTACCTCTTAAAAGTCAGCATTATGTATTAGTGAGTTGTACCTTGTGCATAAAAAATTGTTTTTAAGACTAAAAACTAAATACATTATATAGCAGTATAGATTATACACTTTAGATTAATATTTTATTTGAATTGTTCTAGATTGGAATTTTAGTTTAGATTAAATTATATAAATGGTCCTTGTGGTTTATATGGAATTATGGTTTTAGTCCGTCAAAAAATTTTATTACACCACAAGTCCCTAAAATCAAAATGTTGTAACATTTTGGTTCTTGAATCTAACGGCTGTTAACGTTAGTCTCAGAGTCATTTTCGTCGTTTTGTCTTTCAGGGACCATCTATGTAATTTTTATACTTTCTTATTCCTTTTTACTTTTTCTCTTTTTTTTATATCATATTTTATTTTCATATATATATTTTTTGTATTTTTTTTTATCATTTACTTATCCAAATGTAAAATTTTATTTTTTATCATTTTTGTTTTCGTTATTAATTTTTATCTGTATGTTTATTGCTATTAGTAATGCTAACTTTTTTTATATATTACTATAATTATTATTTAAGATAATCATATGATTGACATGGTTCATTATTTTTTTTCAATTGGTTATTGAAAATCTGAATATTTCACCATTATCTTTTTATTTACGAAAATTAAAAATCAAAACTAGTTGTTTGTTTACCTTTTAATGAAATCATTAAGAGGTCATTTTACGTTTGAATGACTTCTTAATGGTTCCATTAAGAAGTAAATAAACAACCCCGTGATCTTTGACGTTTCGGGAAATTTACAATCACATTGATTTATATCATTTTCTCCGTTAAAAAGACTCAAAATAAAAACGTGCTGCAGTTTTTTTTCATCCAGAAAATTTATAATCTATTTGATTCGTCGTTTCTTTCTCGTAAATATTAAAAGTAGGAGTTTTTCATTGTTTTTTCGTTTAAAAAAAGAAACAAAATATACAAGTTTTCATTTTTTGTATGAAAAAATCAAAAAGCGAAATGAGTCATTTTTTGTTCAAAACACGATAAACCATTATGATTTTTTATTTTTTAAAACAAAAGATCCATTACGATATGAATTCTTTCAATAAAAAAATGACAATGACAAACCATTTTGATTTTTTGATCAAAAAACTGTGAACCATCATGATTTTTTTTTTCAAACATCAGAACCATTATGATTTATTTTAAAAGAAGGTTAAAAAAGACGAACCATTACAATTTGAATTTTTTCAATAAAAAATGACGAAACATTCAAATTTAATTTTTCCGATTAAATTCAAAGAAAGGTTCAATCAGATAGCGATGTCAAATACGCACTTTCAGTATTCAAACTTTCACACTTAGGAATTTTTGATTCCTTTGATTGTTTGTCGTGACATACATTTCTAGCCGATTGTTGGTATTATTTTCCCTTTAAACATGTTACACTTCGGAATATCCCTTGGCCTTTTTATTTATCAAGAAATTACCTTACATGACTCATACATAGACATACTTTTATGATCAAGGGATACACACAATGATTATAACTTTTTGGTATTGCAAACTTTCTTTAAAAGGCAAACATCGGACACAGGTCTGTATTTACATACAACAAAGTGACTTAGTTTGTTTTAAGGTTTATTTTAAAGCTAGCAAGACAGCGGTGACAGGTCTGTACCGACTTACGACAAAGCGACTTATCTTGCTAACTCGAATCAAAACAGAGGCAACAGGTTGTACTTACGTTCAACAGAGTTACTTGTTTTGACTCTTAACTCAGTATGATTTTTCTATTCTTTCCATTTCTTTAAGATGTATCTGATGTTGCTATACATCCCCAGAAAGTTTGCATACCTCATTTAGAATCAATGTATGTATGTCTCTAACATAAAAATTAAGACCATTTGGTCATACATCTAAGTTAGTGACACGTCTGACTTTTTCTTTGTAAGGTCTACCTAACACAGATCTATCTAGACGCGGAACCGTCAAAGAGTTAGGAATCCTCTTTAACGGGTAGACGGAAACAACTCTCACTAGAAACACAGAGACTATCAACGAGCTGTACGAACTACACAAGAACGCACCTACTAGAAGATTCTCTCTGAAACGACACTAACACTGATGATAAACTCGAAATCGCTTTATGCTTAATCTCACATGAATTCTGCAAAAAGTCTGATAATTATTCGAGTCTATCTCTAATTATAGAGGCTAATTCGAGTCTGCCATGGGCCAAACTCGAATCAGGCCCAAGGCCCATTCGAGTTTGTCCCCTCTGACACTCTCGAATCTGCCTAAGGAAGTACATTCGAATCTACCTAAGTGACTCATTCGAATCTAACCTAGATTCGAATCCTAGTCCTTTGAGATTTCGAATTTACCTTTTCACATAATTAACTTAGTATTGAAACTTATGTTTTTACCTTATGTTTGATTTTATCTTTGATCTTTATGTTTGAACTTCTTGTAATACGTTACGTCAAGTTTAAACATACAATCAATAACTATCAAACATATATAAACATATATATCAACCACTCGTTAAAACTCAATACTTTGAATATTACTTAAACCAAAATGTTCGATCACTTAGACTGCTATCGTCACACAGGATGTACTAACAGACTCCCCCTTGACGATAGCTTCTAATAATTCACACATTTGATTAAGTACTTTGTTTATTATTTATTCAAACTGCTTCCAGCATACAAACCCTGCTCAATACACACTTTAACTACATTCTCATACTTTCTAGCCTCACCATCCATATGAGTGTCGCTTGAGATCTTATGAGCATGTAGTATTTGAAGGTCATCTCTAGAAAGGTTTACCAGGTGAAGAGGATCATATACTCTAAGAATCACCTTTTCTTCAAAATCTTCCATCACCGCTTCTCCCGTTTCACTCTCAACATACCACCAGTTTAGGTTTTTCATGACGTTCTGTGGCATTGGCTTGAGTGGTACCTTTCTCAGACATCTCACTGGTCTGTACTGTATCTTCATCCATGGACGCCCAGTTAGAGGATCAATTCGAGAATGATCCATTACTCGTTGTCCTATCCTCGGATTAAGACGTTCAAACTTCCTCGACCTTCCTTCTTTTCTTATGATTTTGGCAATTATTTCTGCGTAAGGGTCGTTGCCGATATTGATTAGTTCTTTCCAAGCTAACGCCTTTATCTCAATCTTCGGCAATGAGTTGAATACTTTCAGAGATCTTCTGAGGTACTGGAGACCATCTTTTCGTTTGATTATGAATAGCTGCAATTCCCGATCAAAGAACCAGCTTAATATGCTTCCTGACAGCTTTCCAGTACCCGGCACCCTCATCTTCTTCTTCAACTCTAACTCCTTCTGCTCTGCCCTGAACCATAGCTTTCTTTTCTCTTCATTGGTCAGCTCTCTGGCAGGCTCTTCTATTGATGAATCAACATTTAAAGCAGCATTAACTACTTCTATGTTAACCACATCATTTCCTTCTATCACATACGTATCAGTGATTGGATTTTGCTGAACGATGATCTCATTGGCTTCGTCATCTTCGTCAGCACAAACCTCATCATCGGACTTCCAATCCGTTATATCTTCAGGAACAAATTCTCCCTCTTCTAGTTCCTCCATATCATCCTCAAAATCAAAGCCCAAGTCCATCGGGTCATCATCGAGATCCATAAGTGCATCAATCATCTCATTTATCTCAGACTCTGTAGGTTTGGATGGACCGGCCTCTCCTTCTTTAGCTTCAAATTGACTCGGCTCCCCATGAGTCTGAGCATCCTGAGCAGCAGAAATTCTACTGGCTCATTCTGTCTTTGAGTGCTGGGATCATTGCCGTGGTCATCTTCATCATTATCATCATCATCCCTCGGCAGCTCCACTTGATCACGACAGCTAATCTCCCCCTAAGCCTTTATATTTTTCATTAATTGCTCAATTAGGGAGCGCATCGTTCTTATCTCGGCCGCTTGATCAGCTACAAAAGTTTTCAGCTCCAAGTTCTCTTCCTGTACTTTGTCCACAATCTTTTTCAGGTCGGCATTCTCATTATCTAGATTTGCGTTATGCTTCTGAATTTCACCGATAGCCGTTGTTAGGTCTAAGATTTGGATCTGCTGGAAGTCAACTCTATCTTTTAGCTGCAAAAACCTTTGATTGTCTGCGTAGGTGGATGAGGTGGATGGAATGGACTGTATTGGAGTTGGAATGATCGGTGATGGGATGTATGGTTCAGCATGTGGTGGTGATGGTGGAATGGTAGATTGGGTAGGCGGAGGTTGAACTGTTTCAGGCTGTGCAACTGAAGCTGAGGTAGCTCCTTGCATAAAACGATGGCGTTTTGCCCGTTGCCTATGCAACAGAGGTACTACTTCTTCTTCTTCGAAATCAGAGTCATCCGACTCCCTTGTTACTCGTCGCCTTGAAGTTTCGTCGTTCACCACTAACCTTGATCCATAAGTTCCCATTTGAACAGACGGTTCTGCAGATACGGACTCTGGAGCTTCAACCTCTGTCTCCTCCATATCTTCTGACTCAGTTGCTGACGATGACAAGTCATTACCTGTTTGCTCCGGTTCATATTCATCAATTTCCCTCAGGACATCATCTTCTCCCTCTGCAGGCTCTAGCAATTCTCCAACTAACGCTGCAGATATTTCTTCATTGGCATTAGGATCAGCTTCCCAAATCTCATGCAGTGTTTGACACAACTGATCAGATTCAACTGGTACATTTGATGGCCCTGCCTCTTGTGCCTCTTGATGTTGACTGGTAGAAGGCCTACTTGCCTGAGTTTGACTCGCAGATGGTCTTTGACGTCTCCTCTGTGGCTGAGCACGCGGTTGTTGCTGTTGTTGTTGTGGCTGTCGAAGCTGAACTTCTACTTCACCTGCCCAATTGGCATTATCTGGTGCTACAAAGTCCCTGTCTATTACAGCCCCAAACAAAGGTCGCTCGACCGGGACTGCTAACCTTCCTCTATGACCAGAGCAGTCAGCAAAAATCCTTTTGTGGATAACCGCTACACTTTGAATCTCATTAAGCTGTGGCAAATTCGACAGGAAGTGCCTTATGAGCATCATCACGAAGTGGGGGTACAAAAGAAATCTTTCCCTCTCCGGAGCGGTGATTTGATGAACAAATTCTGAGAAAAACATTCCTTAAAAACTGAAACGCCGATTATACACCAATGCGATAATCCCGGATTGGATCTTCGATACAATGTAATCAAAACCCGCTTTCTTGGCCGCAAAACACACCATAAACACATGCGCCAGAAATCTCCATTGCCCTATGAGTCCACTTTTCATATAGGATGCTTTGCTAACGTCCAAACTATAACCCATTCTCAGAAAGGCAGCCTGCCTAATATTTAACGGAAAATCTATAGGCCCAGACTCTTCCTCCTGAGTTCCCAGCTGCAAAACCTGACGGAGCATATCAGCAGAAAACACCAACGGCTGTCCTGCTATCCTTGTCCTTAGAACAATTGGCGTGACGGTACAGTCAACTTGCAAATGTTCATAAAACTGTCGCACATAGGGAATAACGATCTGAATGTTATGGGATAATGCGAACGAAATCCTAGACTCCACTAGGAAATCTAACATCTGACGGAATCCCTGCGCTTCAGGGATATTATGGTCGGGGGGAATGACCATATTATGCTTAGGCACGAACACTCTATTTGCCATGTCTGCACAATAGATAAAATATAAGAATTATTAAAAATGAATAAACTTGTTTAAATTCAAATTTGTTTTATTTTGAACTTATGTAAGTACAAAATCCAACACATATGACTTTTTACAAGTTTAATTAAATCTAAATTGAATAATTCAAAAGAAAAGACAAACTCGAACAAACAGATTCGAGGAAACTCTTTTTCGAGTTTGATGACAAATTCGAATGTAGTGACCTTCTCGAGTTTACTGACAAACTCGAGAGTGGTCTTGAACAGATTCGAAATTGTCGTTCCAACTCATCACCAAAACCCATGATTTAAACCTTTTTGGACTCAGAAAATTACATTCATTAGCCCTACTAGGTCCTAATCACAGATATTTGCATTTAATTTGACTCTTTACCGGTCCAAACTTTGTAATTTTGAAAAACACGATTTCGACCAATAAACCTTCAAATATTGGTGATTTTGGCTTAAATGTTGTATAAAACTACTCAAATCTTGTACAAACCAGTTGTTTATACCTAGATATAGGAGTAGAATCGAACACACAAGCAAGAAACTCGACAAATAGTGGTTTTTGTGAAAACGGCAAACTCGAACAAATAGATTTGAAATCTTCAGATAGATTCGAAGGAATAGATTCGAAAACAGATGGAGTAATGACGATTACTGTTAACCTATTTATAATACCTACCTTCGAGTCTAATGATAGATTCGAATCTACTGACAGATTCGAGATCATCCAATTTCGAGTTTAACCTAAACTCGAATTACCCCTTGAAACTTTGAAAATTTCAAAAATTTTGAAATAAATTCAACTTTTTCAATATTATGGTGTAACGAAATAAACTATGCCAAATCTTTTACCCTAAGCACAAGATTTTCACGCAATGTTTATTTTATTCAACTATGAATGCACCCTCAGTAAATTTTGACCTTTTACCTAAGTAAAATAAAATAAAATAAAATAAACTAAAGATAAAAATAAAAAATAAATAATAAAAATAAAAATAAATAAAAAATAAAATTTTAACATTTTGACCAAAAATTTAACTTTAACTTAAACTACACTTATTAATATTTACAACCTATGCTAAACACTTAACAAATTATTTTTGACGAGTATAGCCAAAGAAAGGTTCAATCAGATAGCGGTGCCAGATACTCACTTTCAGTCTTTAAGCTTTCACACTTAGGAATTTTTTGATTCCTTTGATTGTTTGGTGTGATATACTCATTTAGCCGATTGTCGGTATTTACCCCCTTAAACATGCTACATCTCGGAATATCCCTTGGCATTTTTATTTATCATAAAATTATCTTACGTGACTCAGACATAGACATACTTTTATGATCAAGGCATACAGACAAAGATTCTAACTTGTGGGTATTTGCAAACTTTCTTTAAAAGACAAACATCAGACACAGGTCTGTATTTTCATACAACAAAGTGTCTTAGTTTGACTTAAGGTTTATTTTTAAAGCTAGCAAGACAGCGGTGACAGGTCTGTACCGACGTACAACAAAGCGACTTATCTTGCTAACCCGAATCAAAACAGAGGCAACAGGTCTGTACTTACGTACAACAGAGTTACATGATTTTGACTCTCAATACCTTATGATTTTTCTATTCTTTCCATTTTTAGATGTATTTGATGTTGCTATACATCCCCAGAAAGTTTGCATACCTCATTTAGACTCAAAGTTTGTATGTCTTGTACATAAAAATTAAGACCGATTGGTCATACATCTAAGTTAGGGACACGTTTGACTTTTTCTTGAATATTTTATTAACATTGGGACTCCCTATATGTATTATGCCTACCAACACATCAAACTAAAATAAAGTATACCACTTAGAATTTTAGGTGCATTATGTGTGAAAGCCTAAACACTTAGAGTTTGTAACGACTGTGCTAATTTTCGTCACTTTGAACCTATGCATCTAAGACTTAACTCTTTTTCTGATATTCTCTTTTTTTTTTTGAATTTTTATGGTTTTCTCTTTTTTTTTTCATAAGAAATAGCAATAAAAGAAGATAACCTACTAACTTACTAAAAATAGAAACTATCCTAATTTAGCAGACTTACTATAAAAAGAAAGAAATACTACAGCTATAAAAGGAAATAAACATCTACTAAGGTCAAATTACTCTGGGTTGCGCATTCCATTTAGTTGAATCAAATATTCAAACCGTGACTTATCATTAGCTTTGGTAAATAAATCAGCATTATTATCGTCTGTTGCCACTTTTACCAATTTGATTAAGTTCTTTTCAGCACAATCACGAATAAAATGATGCCTTATGTCTATGTGCTTTGTTTTACTGTGTTTAACTGGATTATTTGTTATAGCGATTGTAGATTGGTTATCTATCCTAATTGGAGTTTGAGTGTAAGCCAAACCGTAATCCCGCAATTGTTGTTGTATCCACAGAACCTGTGAGCAGCAACTACCAGCAGCAACATACTCGGCCTCGCACGTTGACACGGCTACCGACGTCTGTTTCTTGCATTGCCAGGAAACCAGTCTCCCTCCTAGGAATTGACAACCTCCAGTTGTTGATTTGCGCGTCAAGCTGCATCCTCCGTAGTCAGAATCCGTGAACGCCTCCAACTCTAGATCTCCCTCCGCGTGATACCAAAGTCCCAGCTTCGGTTTCGACTTGAGGTATCGTAGAATCCGCTTCACAGCTTTCATGTGCATCTCCTTCGGATTAGCTTGAAACCTAGCACAAATACACACAGCAAACATGATGTCAGGTCTTGAAGCAGTTAAATACATAAGTGATCCAATCATGGCCCGATATAACGTCGGATCCACATCGGTATCACTATCAGTACCCGGTCCGAGATTGTGATTCACTTGAATCGGCGTGCTGAAATGGGCAGTCAGTTTCGATCCTTCCATCCCGAAGCGTTCCAATATGTCATAGACATACTTCGTCTGATGGATAAACATACCTTCCTTCTTCTGATCAACTTGTAACCCCAAAAAGAAATTTAACTCTCCCATAGCACTCATCTCGAATTTCGACTTCATCACCTTCTCGAAATCTTTGCACATTTGTTCGTCTGATGATCCACAAATGAAATCATCTACGTACACTTGTACCAAGATGAAGTGTTCTCCCTTTCTCTTAACAAACAACGTACTATCTATCCTACCCCTTTCAAACCCGTTCTCTAGCAGATGGTTGGATAGAGTCTCGTACCACGCCCTTGGTGCTTGATGCAATCCATATAAGGCCTTATCTAAACGATATACTCTATCAGGATATTTTTGATCTGTAAATCCGGGCGGCTGTTCTACATACACCAGCTCCTTCACTTTCCCATATAGTAAAGCACTCTTCACATCTAGTTGATATACCTTAAAGCCCTTGAAGGAAGCAAAAGCCAGAAACAACCTAATGGCTTCCAGCCTAGCTACTGGTGCAAACACCTCATTGTAATCGATTCCCTCCTCTTGGTTGAAACCCTTTACAACTAGCCTAGCCTTGTTGCGAGTGACTATACCCCGATCGTCTCGTTTGCACTTAAAAACCCATTTGGTTCCTATGGCAATTTCCCCTCGAGGTATTGGAACTAACTCTCACACTTCTAGTTTCCTAAACTGAGAGAGTTCTTCCTGCATCGCTTCAACCCAGGAGTTATCCTTAAGTGCCATTTGCACATTTTTAGGCTCTACTTGTGAGATGAAACAAGAATAGAGACAGGTATGATATGCCTCAGTGTCATTTATCATCGACAGCAACACAGTGTTGTTATTTAAACTACTCCTAGTCCTCACACCCTCGTTAGGATTTCCTATGATGCTTTCTATAGGATGGTTCTTCTTGATCCTAGAGGTCTCTATCTCGTCAACTCTTAGATTATCTCCTAAGTTAGATCCTATTTCACCTAATGGGGGAACAACCTCAGATTCTACATTTTCCTCCTCGTGGACATTTTCCTCAGAGTTGGAATTTGTTGCCTGAGTCTGATTCTCAGTTGAAGGTGCCTCTGGATTAGTAACTTCTGGAGATCCATCTTCAGTCGAAGTAGGCTCGGATGTGGATTGAAATGTAGTCCTCGGAAAGGTATGACCTTCGTCATTCAGATGCAACGTCGCCATGTCCTTTTCGATTGTACCTGCATTTTCATCCAAAGGAATGTTAAATGACTCAAATAATTTATCATAGTCAAATATCCATTCCGGACCTGTTTGGGGTTCATGTGTATAACTTGTGACTTCAATGTTATACACAATCTCTACTTTACCATTTGTTTTGTTAAAAACCCGATTGTTTGGTGAGTTCGGCACATAACCTAGGAAGTATCCTTCGTCAGCCTTTTCACCAAACTTAGGTTGATGTTTTGTTCATAATATAGTGCATGGTACCCCAAACGGTTCGAAGCCAGTTAAATTAGGTGGCCGTTTATTCAAAATTTCATAACAGGTTTTGTTCAAAGATTTGATAGTTAGGACCCGGTTTAAAACATGACATGCGGTATTCACTGCCTCCCCACAAAACATGGTAGGAAGCTTTGAATCCGAAAGCATAGTCCTAGCTGCCTCAATCAATGTCCTGTTTTTACGTTCGGCCACCCCATTTTGTTGAGGCTCATATGGTGCACTAAATTGATGCACTATGCCCTTTGAGAGGCAATATACACCAATTACTGTGTTTTTGAATTCAGTTCCATTATCACTACGAAGCCTTTTAACCCGTGTTCCGTAGGAATTTTCCACTTGGTCTAAGAACCCGATGAGCTTGGAAGCCGTCTCGTCCTTTGTACCTAGAAAGAAAACCCAAGTAAATCGTGAGTAATCGTCATTGATAACCAAACAATACCAACTACCTCCTATACTCCTTTTGTTGATTGGTCCGAAGAGATCCATATGCAACAAATCGAATGTAGAGGTTATGGAATTCTGAGTCTTGGACTTGTGTGCCTTCTTATGTTGTTTGCCCTTCTTGCATGGTAGACACTTGTCCTCGAACTGAAAACTTTACATAGGCACACCTTGCACTAACCCATTCTTCGTTATGTAGTTCATTTTTCTTAGGTGCAAGTGAGCCATGCGTCTGTGCCACAACACTGATTCAGTCTCCGAAGCTTTTGACAGTAAGCAGATCGGACCCATCGAAGTATCCGGCTTGTTCATATAGAGCATGTACAAGTCATTCTTCCTTGGAGCCCGCATCAATATCCATTCTTCAGGTATCGTGAATCCCGGTTTTAGCACTAACGCTTCAGTGTCAGTAAACAGCACTGAATTCTTCCTATCACAGATTTGAGATACACTAATGAGATTATGAACCAGTTTATCAACGTGATAAACTTGATCCAAGGTAATCGTCCCATTAGTGACTTCTCCAGTACCAGTGATGGTTCCTCCTTTATTTCCCGCGAATGATACAAATCCCCGATTCCCACCCTTGAAGTCTGTAAGGAGACTTCTTTCCCCTGTCATGTGCCTGGAGCATCCACTGTCGACGAACCATTTGTTGTTTGGACCTGTGGTAATCTCCTGCACATGAAAGAAAATAGGTTAGTTATCACGGGGAACCCAAGCCATAACTGACTTGGTTATACCATTCTCGTCCACATACTTAAACTCTTTCAAATACCCATCTCGCCTTTCAGGTGACTTGGGTCGTTGAATAAGAGTTTGTTGTGGAGCCGAGTGATGTAAATTCACTCTCTGCCTTTGAGTAGGCATTTGTTGTGGAGCTCTTGAATAATTCTGATTATATTGCATTTCAGATTGTGATCCCTGAGCTCTTCCCGGTGTGTGATGCCTAATAGGAGTGTGTGACCTAACTGGAGTGTATGCTCTGCTAGGTGTTGTGCTCCTATTCTCTTGTTGAGGTCCAGACCTAGATTGAATTACGACTCGATTCGGTGAATTTGTCCTAATCACTTCCTTTGGTCCAACCTTTACCGGTATTTGTTTCACAACTTGTTTTGGTGCGGCCTGCACAGTTTTCTCGGTACTCTGAGAACTACTAGTGCTCGCCACACTTGTTGAGGGCTTAACTGGTGTTGGCTTCCCTATCTTAGGTGTGATGTCAGTTTTCCTAAGCGGACAGTTAGAAGCAACATGCCCCTTTTCATGACATCTAAAGCAGGACATCTTGTCAATGGACTTCTTGTGTGTGCCCTTAGTTTTAGGTGTCTCATTTGAGTCCTGGTCTTTTTGAACATCTATCACGACTGGTTCATCGTCCTGATCATTAAAATCAATTTTATGTTGTCCTGCAGGTGTTTCACTGGAGGAAGCCACAAATTTGACTTTCTTAACCTTGACGGTTGTATCAGTCACCTTAGGTGTATTTTCTTTTACAGGCTCAGATATAGGTGCAGGAATGTCCTCTAAGTCTACTGATTTGTTAGTTTTCTCCTGAGGTTGAGGCACGTAGTTTGCATTAAAAGGTGGAGGAATCTCATGAAATCCTAGACCTACAGGCTTTTTAGATTGACGTTGAGCATCTAAAACTTTCCCTAGATTCAGACTTGAGTTCCTAAACCTTTCTAGCTTACTATTGGCCTCTGCTACCTTCACCTTAGTTTCAGCTAACTCTATGTCTTTGTTCTTAAGATCTTTGGTCAAGGCCTTTACATGCTCACTCAGCTTGTCTTTCAGAACTATTACATCTTGAGCATTTGCCTTAAGTTTTTCCTTAAGATCTTGCTTAATGTCATTCAGGCTAGCATTATCAGATTTTAAGGATTCATTTTGAGCAGATATGTTCTTATGTGATTCTAATACTAGATTTAATATGTCGTTAGAAGTAACACATAACATACATAATTCATGAAAAAGAGAGTAAGTCAGACTAACCTTTGTGTGGTCGGATTCCACGTTGGCCATTTGAGCGGCAAACTACAGAAGCTTTTGATCATTCGTCTTCTCCACCCACATCGGACTGCTGTCCCTTGTGGTCTGCTCTTCCCCTTCACATCCATTCTCCATGACTTCAGCCATAAAGGCTCTAGCATTTGATTCCGGATGTGAGCTCCAGTCGTATGTACCATCCAGCTGTCTGTCTGATGTGACGTTCGATAATAGACCAGCTAGATTGGCTTGACCGGAAGATGAACTCGGAAGGTATCTCTGTTGAGACTGATTCTGAAACTGTCTGTGATACTGATTCTGTCCTTGGTAAGTATCTACCTTCGGTTTCTGACATTCCCTGGCGAAGTGACCCAGACCTTGACAATTGTAGCATTTGTCTTTGGACTTATCAAATCCAATCCCCTTATTATTCATCGTCAGATTCCTACCAGTCCGTTTGATGAATCTTTTAACCCGTTGGGTTACCATGGCCAGTTGCCATTTAAGATCTATTTCCTCAAGATCGTCAGGGTCTACCTGATCATAGTCTTCATCCCAGAGAGCAGGATCGTTTATCTTCCCCTGAACGCAGTTCCCGTATGCAGCCACAAATGATGCAAGCAAGTTCAAATGTTCTTCGGCCGATTTAGCGCTCATGGGCATCTTAGAGTATCCCTGAGATGTTGATGCCTGTGCTGCTTGAGGTTGCTGTTCTTCCGATATTCCCAACCCTAAGAACGCTCGATTCAATGTGTCATCAGTCTCTGCTGGTGACGACGTTTCTCCGGTGAAAAACGCTGTAGCAGTCTTCAGATCAGCTGCGGCTGAAGGTTTTGTTGATTTTCCAAAATACATGGCTGGATTTTGGACTTGTTCGTAATCCGTTTCAGCCTTCAGTAGCTCGAAATGATATGCTCGCAACGTTCCCACGATATCCTTCAATGATTGGGTATAATACTTGTCTTCATTAAGCTTAATCATCGCCACATACATCGCCCACTTGGCTGGTAAGGCATCAAGAAGCTTATTGTTCTTTTCGGTGTCATTATACTCAATCCCATGACTTTCAAGCTCCGTCAACAGATGATAGAACCGGGTGATGGTGTCGTCCAGCTGTTCATCCTTCAACGCCTTGAAAATAGCAAACTGCTGCTTCAACAACTCCATGCGCTTCCTTCGAACCCGCGGATTACCCTCACACCTCTTTTCCAGTGACTCCCAAAGTTCTTTAGATGTCTTTTGAGTCCGGAATGTGTGTAGTATATCTTGAGGCAAAGCCATTCGAATAATCGAGAAAGCTCCGTTCTCGGCTTCATACAGTTTCTTATCATCCTCCTTCATCATCTGATATGATAAGACTCTCTGACGGCCTTCAACTTCAGAAATAGGTGGAATGTATCCTTCGTCAATACATACCCACATGTGCATGTCATTGAAACGCACAAAATCGGCAAACCGATCTTTCCACCAATAGTAATCTTCAAGTTTCATCAGCTTTGGCGGAGTATTAGCCTTTCCGACCTCATGATCCATTTCTAGAAACTTTTGAAGATTTGACATTGTTTCAAAAGTAATTGAATTGTAACTTAATTAATTTAATTCGAAACTTAGTTAAGCTAATTCTTTCGAATCTAGGTAAATTCAAATATAATTTAGTTTAAATCTTTTTGGGATTAAATTCGATTAAGTTTTGAAATTCAATTAAATTCGAAATTGATGACAAATTCGAAAGTTCTCAAACTCGAAGGTCAGTTCAAACTCGAATACTCAGAAGATTCGAAGCCCTATTCGACTATAGTCTAAACTCGAATGACAGCAAACTCGAGATCCTAATCGACTTTAGCACAAACTCGAATTAGATTCGAAAACACTCTACTATCAAACTCGAAAGGAGCGGATTTGGTTAGACTCGAAATTAAGTGAAACCCTAATTACTCCTAACAGATTCGAGCGCCGCAAACTCGAAAAACGGCTAATATTTCGATTTCTTTACGTTTTGCAGATTAAATCAATATAATTCCAAATGAAAAATATTGATTTCGATCAAAAACGTAAAAAAACACGAACTATTTCCCGGATGACAATTTTGCTAAGCTTGAAAAACACGAAAAACACGAAAATGAGAGAAAAACCGTCCAACACGTCAAGAAACCTAGGATGAATCTAGATGAACACGAAGAACACTAAGAACACCCCGTAGGCTCTGATACCACTTGTAAGGTCTACCTAACACAGATCTATCTATACGCGGAACCATCAAAGAGTGCGGAATCCTCTTTAACGGGTAGACGGAAACAACTCTCACTAGAAACACGGAGACTATCAACGAGCTGTACGAACTACACAAGAACGCACCTACTAGAAGATTCTCTCCGAAACGACACTATCACTGATTATAAACTCGAAATCGCTTTATGCTTAATCTCACACGAATTCTGCAAAAAGTCTGATAATTGTTCGAGTCTATCCCTAATTATAGAGGCTAATTCGAGTCTGCCATGGGCCAAACTCGAATCAAGCCCAAGGCCCATTCGAGTTTGTCCCCTCTGACACTCTCGAATCTGCCTAAGGAAGTACATTTGAATCTGCCAAAGTGACTCATTTGAATCTAACCTAGATTCGAATCCTAGTCCTTTGAGATTTTGAATTTACCTTTTCACATAATTAACTTAGTATTGAAACTTATGTTTTTACCTTATGTTTGATTTTATCTTTGATCTTTATGTTTGAACTTCTTGTAATACGTTACGTCAAGTTCAAACATACAATCAATAACTATCAAACATATATAAACATATATATCAACCACTCGTTAAAACTCAATACTTTGAATATTACTTAAACCAAAATGTTCGATCACTTAGACTGCTATCGTCACACAGGATGTACTAACATTCTTCAATAGTTTATTAGTCTTGAGTCTCCCTATATGTATTATGCCTACCAAGTTATCAAACTAGATAATGTATAACACTTAGAATTTTAGGTGCATTATGTGTGAAAGCTTAACACTTAGAGATTGTAAAGACTGTGCTAATTTTCGTCACTTTGAACCTATGCATCTAAGACTTTAACTCTTTTTCTGATATTCTCTTTTTTTTGAACTTTTTATGGTTTTCTCTTCTTTTTCTTTTGTTTTTCATATGTAAAATTAAGAAAATATAGTAGCCTACTAACTTACTATAAAAGGAAACTATCCTAAGTTACCACACTTACTATAAAAAGAAAGAAATACTACTGCTATAAAAAGAAATAAAACTCTACTAAGGTCAACTCACTCTGGATTACGCATTCCGTTTAGTTGAATCAAATACTCAAAACGTGACTTATCAAAAGCTTTGGTAAACAAATCAGCATTATTATCATCTGTTGCCACTTTTACCAGCTTGATTAAGTTCTTTTCAGCACAATCACGTATAAAATGATGTCTTATGTCTATGTGCTTGGTTTTATTATGTTTAACTGGATTATTAGTAATTGCAATAGTTGACTGGTTATCTATCCTAATAGGAGTATGAGTATAAGTCAAACCGTAATCCCACAATTGTTGTTGTATCCACAGCACCTGTGAACAGCAACTACCAGCAGCAACATATTCGGCCTCGCACGTTGACACGGCTACCGAAGTCTGTTTCTTGCATTGCCAGGAAACAAGTCTCCCTCCTAGGAACTGACAACCTCCAGTTGTTGACTTGCGCGTCAGGCTGCATCCTCCGTAGTCTGAATCCGTGAACGCCTCCAATTCCAGATCGCCCTCCACGTGATACCAAAGTCCCAGCTTCAGTTTCGACTTGAGGTATCGTAGAATCCGCTTCACAGCCTTCATGTGCATCTCTTTCGGATTAGCTTGAAACCTGGCACAAATACAAACAGCAAACATAATATCAGGTCTAGAAGCAGTTAAATACATAAGTGACCCAATCATTATAACGTCGGATCCACATCGGTATCACTTTCAGTACCCGGTCCGAGATTATGATTCACTTGAATCGGCGTGCTGAAATGAGCTGTCAGTTTTGTCCCTTCCATTCCGAAGCGCTCTAATATGTCGTAGATATACTTCGTCTAATGGATAAACATGCCCTCTTTCTTTTGGTCAACTTGCAAACCCAGAAAGAAGTTCAACTCACCCATTGCACTCATCTCGAACTTTGACTTCATCACCTTTTCAAAGTCCTTGCACATTTGCTCGTCTGATGATCCAAAGATGATATCATCGACGTACACTTGTACCAAGATGAAATGTTCTCCTTTTCGCTTCACGAACAGTGTACTGTCTATCCTTCCTCTTTCAAACCCATTTTCTAACAGATGGTTGGATAGAGTCTCGTACCACGCCCTTGGTGCTTGATGCAATCCACATAAAGCCTTATGTGAAATATAGTTTCTACGAATTCAATCAACAATATGCAATTAATAAGAACAATAAATGTAATCAATACTGACCGAATGATTTGATTGATACTCTTGATGATTATAAAATGATTTCTGGAATATTCTTGTACAGAGCAGCTTTTTCTAAATCAAATGCGTACAAAAAGATATCTGACAGATCTGACAAAATCTACCTATTTTGAAAGTCAACATGACTATTTATACACATTTACAAACTATAAGGAAATTACATATTAAGTCCCTAGACTTTGATATTTCATCAACTAAAACATATTCCAACAATCTCCCCCTTTGATGAAAGTAGCAAAGTCTTCAAGTTGACAAGCCAAGCTTCTGTTCAAATCTTCTAATACTTTTCCGATCAGACAGTCTCCATTCAATTTTAGAAATAAACTCGACCATGAGTTTTCGATCGTTAACTGATAAAGCTCCTTTCTTTGTCTTCCTCTTTCGATCTGCCGCCAGTTTGCCTTTCAGACCATTCAACACCTTAATCAACGTTCCATCAGAAAACTTGTTCAATTCAACACTTCTCATAGCTCTCAATCTTTTATTTCTATCTTTGTACATGACAGCTGGATGCTTCACCATTATAACTTGAAACTCTTTAAGCTCACCAGCAAATTTAATATCTCTGTGAGGTGCAGTCATGTTTATCTTCCTCATGCCTCTCTCAACTCCAATCTGTAGATCTTGCACTGACATTAATACCAGTTTGGTATGCATGAAATGAAACAATGTCTTCAGCGCAAATCTACAATATTCATTCCTTTTATTCCTGCACAGTTCGTCAAAAAGATCTTCAATATCGACTAAGTGCATGTTGAACATGTCAGCTTCAGTGAATACATAAGTATTTCCATCTGATCTTGTGACTGTGAATTTCGGATAGAAAACCTTAACAAATCTTTCTTTTTCAATCTTCACAAGGTCAACAATTCTGAATTCACTTTTAACCTTCTCAACCTCCTGTGTTTTGTTTCTCAGAAAGCTGGCATAGTTAACCAGATTGGGCATGTTAGGCTCTAGTACTTTAAATAACTTGTGGAATGAACAAGGAGCTTGCTTTTTGCAAAAGATCCGTTTCTCCAGAATATCTTCAATATACGGCATCTTGTTCCTTTTTCTGATAAATTCAGCAGATCTGTTCTCTGGAAGTTCAAACTTTTTCATCTTCTTCTTACTTATCTCATCCTGATTCAACAAAGTTAGCATATCTTGAATTTCCCTCTGTACCACTTGTTGTGCTTGAAATCTAAGTCTGTGTTGTTTCTCAGATTCATCAGCTAGCACATACTCGTTGAAAAATCTATCCATAACTTCAACTTCATTCAACACAACCTTTTCTTGAGCCATACTGCTCTCAACATGAAATTCTTCAAACTCTTCTTTAACTTGTACAACAACCTCAGGCTTTTCAACCGTTGGTGTTGATTCAACATCCTTCATAATTTCCTCAACTAGTACTTCCTCTTCCTCAATTCTTTCAGCTCTAAAATCTACATCAGTCAAAGTAATTATGTCATCATCTTCAGACACTTCAATATACTGCTCTTTTTCTTCTCCTGTCTCTTGAATACTTAGCTCTTTATCTTTCTCTTGAACGTCTTCCTCTGAATCAATATACTCAATAAACTAATAAATATCGGACTGAGTGTTCAAAGGAACTGGAACATCTTCATAAAGAATCAATCCCAGCTCTCTCTGTTCACCAGCTGACTGTTTGGATCCTCCGGCTTCTTTCCCTTGAGTTTCTGGCTCCTTCTCTGGATATGTCAGCATTAAAATCCCCGGCGTCGGTTGATCAAGCTTTCTCCTCTTCTCCCCCTCATGAGGAGCATCATCGGAGTCTTCGTCATGCTCATCATGTTTCCTCTTAGATGAGGAAGCTTGAGCCTTGCAGGTCTCTTCCACTGCAGCTACTCGTTCTGAAAGATTACCCAACGCAGTTACCACAGTATTTTCCAGGCTGATCATACGTTCTCTCATCTCGTCAAATTGATCAAAAACAAAATCCTTCAACTCTTCCTTCAACTCTTCTATAGCTTGCTTTGAGTCAGTTTGCTTGACAGACTCCTCTGCAACATCTTTTCCCTTTAAAAATTTCTGAATATTTGTCATTTGAGCCATTACTTCCGCTAACTGATTAGAAACATGCAAATTGACACCAGACACAGCTGCATTCAGTGCACTTGTCAAGGTTGACTCTGTAACAAAAGGGGATAAACTCACCACTGGGTCACGTAGACTTCCAGTTGACACAACAGTCGAACTTGTAAAAAGAACTTCTGTGTGGCCAGTGCTCAGAGTTGGTATTGGCGTTTCTCTGACTGGACTTCCACCCTCTTCAAGTGACGGAGCAACAAATGCTTCCGTTACTAAGGGTGTTCCGGTGGGAACACTAAGTTCAGCCACACTTACTTCAACGAATGAAGTTGACTCAAGTGTCCTAAATTGTATAGGATCTAGACTTTGTGATTCAAATGAAGTCGTACACACGGGCAGTTGTGCACTTGTTTCAATATCCATCAAGTCCAAGTGACTTTCGGATAGATCGTGTGTTTCATCCCGGTGTTCAAATGAAACAATCTCCTGTTGAGAGGAGACTGAGTGGATAGGAAGGTGTGCAGTCGTCAGTGGGATACTGACTTGTTCAATGCTAACTCTCATAGGAGAGCTAACATCAGATGTAGCTATTTCCCGGCTTTCTGGGCTTAGGACCTCCCTCACACTCTGTTCAGCTATCTGTACTATATCAATCATCAAACCTCCTCCCTCATGATGATCACCTCCATCATCATCATTATCATCATCATCAGCTCCTTCTCCCTCTTCTTCTTGAATATCAGATAATGTCCTCTCAGAATCTGACTTTTCTGCTTCTTCCTCACCACCCCTCACACTTCCTACACCCTCACTCACAGACTGGGCAACCTGAACTTCAGCCCCTTGCTGAGGTTCCTCGATCCTTAAAGCTCCTGGGCTAAGAGAACTCGGTTCCTGAGTCTCTATAGGAGCATGATCTATTCTGTACAATTTCACATATTCACTTTCTTGATCTGCATATTTGAGTAATGACTCTGGAATTGGCATTATGTTAGCATTCGGGGAGTCTGGCACTTCATGTAAACTCATCATGACGTAGTCTGGGCATCTCTGAGAATTGGCTCTCTTTGGAATATTTTCATTGGCCCTTAATATCCCTCGGATAAGAATCTGGATAAACCTTTGAAGTGGAACAAACTTCCTTGCTCTATTTGTAGTCTTAGCCAGTACTATCTCCTTTAGATCCTCCCAGATACACAGAGCAAAATCATAATGTTTGTTGAATGCGATCCCATGAAATATCCTCAGGCAATGAATGCTGCATCGGTCAATTCCAGTATGCTTTGAAGTCATGCAACGATTAATGATACCAAATAGTGTGTACCATTCGCCATTTAAACCATTTCTGTGAAATTTAGAGCTTTTCGGAAGTGGCTTTGAGTAGCCTAGACAAATCAAATCATGAACAAGCTCTTCATCAGAAACAAAATCCTCAAAATCTGCTAACTCTGGAAAGTTCACAGTGTCTATTCGTCGTGGAAGAAATAAATTGTGACGTAGCCTTGCAAGAGTGATCTTTGTCTTGAATTGATCAATCGTCACTTTAAAATGGTGATTACCATCCGCAGGAACAAATTTGACAGTATGCCAAAATTGTTGTAAGTACACTTGTGGAATAGACGGCTTATACTGAAGCAGATAACCAAGAGGATGGCCTTTTAGAATGTCCACAATGATCGGATGGCTTACTTTTATAACTTTGGGATCTAAACGGTGGTTATTGTCCCTGAAAGGAAGGCAATGTTTTGGCTTTACAAGTTGATTATCTGGAATAATATGGGTTTGTGAAGAACGGGCTACAGAGGTTGATCTGACTGGGGTAGAAACGAGGGTATGATTTGATGATGATTGAGCATCAGAGGAATTTGAATTTTGGGATTGCACAGGAGATGCCATTTGAATACCTGTAAAAAATAAAATTCATGTTAGGCTTACCAAGTACACAAAGAACAACCTACAAAATGTAGAAAAACTTGTAACATTTTATCAGAAATTGTAAAAACTTGTGATTTTCTGTTTAAAGCATCGGGATTCCTGACAATAATTGAAAAATTATTGAGAGGACTCCAGAGTCAATCATTTAGAGACCAATGTTAGAAAAACACAAATTTATAACAATTTCTTAAAAAAATGTGACATTTTTCTTAAAACTTTAAAATACTACACTTAGAAAAATTTTCTGATGAAACTCGAATGAAACTACACGTTTCTCGAATGACTCTTTAACAATCTCGGGTGACACATGAAACAACTCGAATAAGTCTACACCCAACTCGAATGATGTATACATGAAACTCGAATAATACTCTGTGAAACTCGAATAAAGATTTGAGTTTTCTCGAATGATGAAATTTAAAACTCGATTAAGTCACTACAAAACTCGAATGCCATATACATGAAACTCGAATGTAACATGTATTAAACTCGATGGAAAATGGGATCCAACACCCAACTCGAATGACTAAGTCATTTTCTCGATTAGATCATAGTCCCAACTCGAATAACCTTTGAAGCACTTATTTTCTGAAAATTTTCTAAGTGTTACACCCACACTTGTTAACTCGCATAGAACCCAAATATTTCTCGAATGAGTCATGATGCAACTCGAATTATTCTCAGATAAAACTCGAATGACACATATAGGCAACTCGAATGACATACATATCAACTCGAATGACTCTGTCATTCAACTCGAATGACTCTGTCATTCAACTCGAATGACTCTTTGACAACTCGAATGGAACTGTTGATCAACTCGAATAATACTTTCAATAAACTCGAATGAAGCTGTTGATCAACTCGAATAACACTTCCAATAAACTCGAATGAAGCTTTATTCGAGAAACTTCTTTTTATTTTTCTACAAGTCTAAAACTCACTTATTTTGATGAATTTAATTTCAAGGATCAATTTCAGAATTTTAAAACAAGTACCCCCTTCGAAAATGTATTTTAAACACATTTATTTTACTGAACTTTGAACAAAAACAACTTTAAAGTTGTTAAAAATTCAAATTTCAGAATATTCAAGAACTCGAAACTGTTTTATTTGAAAGATCAGTGATTCTGTTTGTGTGATGTAAAAATGACTTATGAAATTTTAGATTCATAATCATAGTACCAATTCGAGCCTTATCACACATTTAATTTCAACTTTATGAACAAATACCATGAGTTGCCATTAACAGTCAAGAACTCAAAAAAAATACAAACAGGTAGAAGCAAACCATATACAAAAAAAATACTAAGCAGATATACTAACCATATAAAGAAACAAACTAAAAAGAAAAAAAAATACGAACGTTTACTCACAATTTTGATGAAAAAATTGTCGGTTGGTGGGTTTTTGAGGTTTCTTCGAAGGGAAGAAATCTATTTGGAGAAGATGAGGAAATGTATTTTCCGGAAAAAGTAAATTTGAATTTGAAAATTCAAATTTATATCCTCATTTACCCGGCCCATTTTTGAATTTTCAAATTTGAAAAATCCGGCCCATTATCTAAACCAACTTAGCCCACACACTAACTTTTCAATCAAAAATTGTGACTAAAAAAAAATTAACTACACAAAAAAATTTTAAATGGACTAAAGAAAATATTTTTGTAAAAAAGATAAACAAACAAAAACAAAAAAAATTAAAATGAAAGAAAGAAAGAAAAAAAAAATTTACACAAACAACAAAAAATTATTAATCAACAAACAAAACAAACACTAAAAAAAAATAACAGTATTAACAAAATGTAATTGCTCCCCCTTGAATTTCTGAATGTTGCTCCCCCTCAACTTATGATTTCATTTTTCAAATCTGCTCCCCCTACAAAATAACAGATAATTTTTATCAGATTTATACAAAATCAGATAAAATGCTTTTCTGCTCCCCCTGCACATGACATTCCAGATCTCGTTAAATTCTCAAGTATATAAACTTTTTATGAATCATGAATTTAACATCAGATAAACATCAATTTAAAAAATGAAAATTTTAAAATTAAAATTTTGAAACTACTGAATTATTAAATCTTCACGATTCAACATACCTAATTTGTATACCAAAAAACTAAACCGCTTTTCATCTAACGCTTTGGTAAACAAATCAGCTAGTTGATATTCAGTAGGTACAAAATATAATTCTATATTTCCATTTTCTACATGATCTTTAATGAAATGATACCGAATGTCTATGTGTTTCGTTTTTGAATGTTGCACCGGATTTGATGCAATAGCAATTGCACTCTGAGAATCACAGTATATTGGAATCTTCGTTGGTGTAAACCCGTAATCACGTAGTTGGCTTTTTATCCACAACACTTGAGAACAGCAAGAAGATACAGCCACGTACTCTGCTTCAGCTGTTGACAATGAAACACAGTGTTGTTTCTTGGATGACCAACATACGGGTTTGTCACCTAAGAATTGTACTGCTCCTGACGTACTTTTTCTGTCCATCTTATCACCTGCGTGATCAGCGTCAGAAAAAGCAGTCAGATGAAATGAAGACTCCCTAGGATACCACAAACCAAGATTTGGAGTACCTTTGAGATATCTTAAAATTCGTTTTGCAGCAGTTAAGTGTGATTCTTTTGGATTTGCCTGATATCTAGCACAGACACATGTAGCAAACATAATATCTGGTCTACTGGCTGTTAAGTACATTAATGACCCAATTATACCTCGATAATGGGTTACATCTACAGGTTTTCCTGAGATGTCCGCATCGAGTTTTGATTTTGAATCCGGAGCCATGGGAGTTTTCATAGGAGTACTATTGACCATGTTAAATTTCTTTAACATGTCTTGGATATATTTTGACTGATTGATAAAAATACCATCAGTCAATTGTTTTACTTGTAAACCTAAGAAAAAATTTATTTCCCCCATCATGCTCATTTCAAATTTCTGGGACATTAAAAACGCGAATTTCTTACAAAATTCTGTGTTTTGAAAATCAAAACAAGTTTGTATTCAGTTGATTCGTCTTTGAAACCTGAACCTTCGATCCAATTTACACTTTAAATGAACAACAGAATCAAAACCCCTAGTGATTTTAGGGTTTTTCCGAAAAATGCTCAAGAACACGAAGAACAGATTCAATCTCAAACAGAATTATTCATTCCTAAGTCTCTGATACCAATTGTGAAATATAGTTTCTACGAATTCAATCAACAATATGCAATTAATAAGAACAATAAATGTAATCAATACTGACCGAATGATTTGATTGATACTCTTGATGATTATAAAATGATTTCTGGAATATTCTTGTACAGAGCAGCTTTTTCTAAATCAAATGCGTACAAAAAGATATCTGACAGATCTGACAAAATCTACCTATTTTGAAAGTCAACATGACTATTTATACACATTTACAAACTATAAGGAAATTACATATTAAGTCCCTAGACTTTGATATTTCATCAACTAAAACATATTCCAACACCTTATCTAGTCGATATACTCTGTCTGGATATTTCGGATATGTAAACCCGGGCGGCTGTTCCACATACACCAGTTCCTTCACTTTCCCATAAAGGAAAGCACTCTTAACATCTAGTTGATAAACCTTAAAACCCTTAAAGGAAGCAAAAGCCAGAAATAGACGGATTGCTTCAAGCCTTGCCACTGGCGCGAACACCTCATTGTAATCGATTCCTTCCTCTTGGTTGAAACCCTTTACAACTAACCTTGCTTTGTTGCGAGTGACTATACCCCGATCATCTCTCTTGCACTTAAAAACCCATTTGGTTCCTATTGCAACTTCTCCTCGAGGTAACGGAACTAACTCCCACACTTCTAGTTTCCTAAATTGTGACAGTTCTTCCTGCATCGCTTCAACCCAAGAGTTATCTTTTAGTGCCATCTGCACATTTTTCGGCTCTACTTGCGAGATAAAGCATGAATAGAGGCAAGTATGAAAGGCCTCGGAGTCGTTTATCATCAACAACAACACTGTGTTGTTATTTAAACTACTCCTAGTCCTTACACCCGCATTGGGATTTCCTATGATGCTTTCTATAGGATGGTTTCTGTTGATCCTAGATGTCTCTATCTTGTCAACTCTCAGATTATCTCCCAAATTAGATCATATCTCTCCTAACGGAGGAACGACTTCAGACTCCACATTTTCTTCCTCGTGGACATTTTCCTCAGAGTTAGAAGTAGTTGTCTTATTTTCGTTTGTAGGCACTTCAGAATCAGTAACTTCTGGAGATCTATCTTCAGTTGATGTAGGCTCGGATGTTGGTTGAAAAGGGGTCCTCAGAAAGCTATGACCCTCGTCATTCAGATTTAATGAAGACATGTCCTTTTCGATAGTACCTGCATTTTCATTCAAAGGAATGTTAAATGACTCAAACAATTTGTCATAATCAAATAACCATTCCAGACCAGTTTGGGGTTCGTGTGTCTAACTTGTGACATCTACGTTATACACAATCTCTACAGTACCATTAGATTTATTAAAAACCCGTTTGTTTGGCGAGTTCGGCGCATAACCTAGGAAGTATCCTTCGTCAGCCTTTTCACCAAACTTAGGTTGATGTTTTGTTCTCATTAAAGTACATGGTACCCCAAAAGGTTCGAAGCCAGTTAAATTAGGTGGCCTTTTATTCAAAACTTCATAACAGGTTTTGTTCAAAGATTTGACAGTAAGGACCCGGTTTAAAACATGGCATGCGGTATTCACTGCCTCCCCCCAAAACATAGTAGGAAGCTTTGAATCCGATAGCATGGTCCTTGCTGCCTCAATCAGTGTCCTGTTTTTACGTTCGGCCACCCCATTTTGTTGTGGCTCATAAGGTGCACTAAATTGATGCACTATGCCCTTTGATAGGCAATATACACCAATTTACCGTGTTTTTAAACTCTGTTCCGTTATCACTACGAAGTCGTTTAACCCTTGTTCCATATGAATTCTCCACTTGGTCAAAGAACCCGATGAGCTTTGCTGCTGTCTCGTCCTTTGTACCTAGAAAGAAAACCCAGGAAAAACGTGAGTAATCGTCAGTAATAACTAAACAGTACCAACTACCACCTATACTCATTTTGTTGATTGGTCCGAAGAGGTCAATATGCAACAAATCGAATATGGCAATGATGGAGTTCTGAGTCTTGGACTTGTGTGCCTTCTTATGTTGTTTTCCTTTCTTGCACGGTAGACACTTATCCTCGAACTGAAAACTCTTCATAGGAACACCTTGCACCAGTCCATTTTTCGTAATATAGTTCATCTTTCTCAGGTGCAAGTGTGCCATGCGCCTGTGCCACAAAACCGACTCAGTCTCTGAAGCTTTAGATAGCAGACAAATTGGTCCCATTGAAGATTCCGGCTTGTTCATGTCGAGCATGTACAGGTCGTTCTTCCTTGGAGCCCTCACCAGTATCCATTCTTCAGGTACCTTGAATCCCGGTTTCAGCACTAACACCTCAGTATCAGTGAAAAGTACCGAGTTTTTCTTATCACAGATTTGAGATACACTAATGAGATTATGAACCAGTTTATCAACGTGATAAACTTGATCCAGTTTGATCGTCCCATTAGTGACCACTCCAGTACCTGTGATATTCCCTCCTTTATTACCAGCGAAGGATACGAAATCCCGATTCCCTCCCTTGAAGTCTGCGAGTAGACTTCTTTCCTCTGTCATGTGCCTGGAGCACCCACTGTCGACGAACCATTTGTTGTTTAGAACTGTGGTTATCTCCTGCACATGAAAGAAAATAGGTTAGTTATCATGGGGAACCCAAGGCATAACTGACTTGGTAATACCATTCTCGTCCACATACTTAAACTCTTTCAAATACCCATCTCTCCTTTCAGGTGACTTGGGTTTTTGAACTGGAGTTTGTTGTGGTGCCGAGTGAGTTAAGTTCACTCTTTACCTTTGTGTAGGCATTTGCTGTGGAGCTCTTAAATAATTACGATTATATGACAATTCTGATTGATATCCCTGAGCTCTACCCGGTGTTTGATGTCTAACAGGAGTGTGTGACCTAACCGGAGTGTAAGCTCTGCTAGGTGTAGTACTCCTATATTGTTGTTGCGGTCCAGACCTAGATTGATTAATGACTGGATTTGGTGAATTAGTCCTAATCACTTCTTTTGGTCGACCTGACACCGGTATTTGTTTCACAGCAGATTTTGGTGTAGCTTGCACAGTCTTCTCGGTAGTCTGAGAACTACTAGTGCTCGCAACACTTGTAGAAGGCTTAGATTGTTCTGGCTTTCCCGTCTTAGGTGTAGTATCTACTTTCCTATGCGGACAGCTAGAAGCAACATGCCCCCTTTCGTGACATCTAAAGCAAGACATTTTATCAATTGACTTTTTCTGTGCGCCCTTTGATTTAGGTGTCTCACTAGTGTCTGGTTCTGTTGGTTCCACTATAGCGACTGGCTCATCATCCTGATCATTAAAGTCAATTTTGTGTTGTTTAACAGGTTTGTCACTAGAGGATGGCACAAATTTAACTTTCTTAATCTTGGTAGTATTATCAGTCACCTTAGTTTCATTTTGCTTTACAGGTTCAGACACTGGTTCCGGTAATTCCTCTGAGTCAACTGATTTCTCAGTTTTCTCCTGAGGTTGAGGTACATAATTGTCATTGAAAGGTGGAGGACTCTCATGATATCCTAGACCTACAGGCTTCTTAGATTGATGCTGTGCATCCAAGATTTTGCCTAGGTTAAGAGATGAGTTCCTGAACTTTTCAAGTTTACTATTTACCTCAGCTACCTTTACCTTAGATTCAGCTAGCTCTATGTCTTTGGTTTTAAGCTCCTTGGTTAATGCCTCAACATGTTCATACATGAGTTCTAACCTAACACACTGTTCGCTCAGTTTGTCCTTTAGAACTATAACATCTTGTGCATCAGCCTTTAGCTTATCCCTAAGATCTTGCTTTATATCTTTTAGGCTAGCATTATTCATTTTTAACAATTCATTTTGAGCAGATAAGGTTTGATGTGATTCTAGTACTAAGTTTAACCTATCGTTAGATGTAGCACATAAAACACACAACTCATGGAAAAGAGAAAAGGTCAGACTTACATTGGTATGATCTGATTCTACGTTGGCCATCTGAGCGACAAAATCCAGAATTGTCTGATCATCTGACTTCTACCCACATCGGACTGCTTTCATTCTGACTGCCATCCCCTGTAATTTCCTCTGCCCCTTCACTTCCAGTCTCAGTTACTTCAGCCATAAAGGCTCTAGCGTTCGACTCTGGATGTGTGCTCCAGTCATAAGTTCCATCAAGCTGTCTGTCTGATGTGCATTAGATAACAGACCATCTATATTCGCTTGACTGGTAGAACTACTCGGAAGATATCGCCCTTGTGATTGGTTCTGATACTGTCCCTGGTAGTTCTCAACTTTTGGTCTCTGACACTCTCTAGCGAAGTGTCCTAACCCTTGACAGTTGTAACATTTAACCTTCGACTTATCGAATCCAATGCTATTGTTACTCACATTCAGATTTCTTCCCGTCCTTTTGATGAATCTCTTAACTCTCTGAGTTACCATGGCCAGTTGCCATTGCAGATCCATCTCTTCAAGATCATCAGGGTCTACCTGATCGTAATCCTCATCACAAAGCGCAGGATCGTTTATTTTGCCCTGAACGCAATTGCCATACGCGGCCACGAATGAAGCCAACAGATTCAGATGGTCTTCAGCCGATTTTGCACTCATAGGCATCTTTGAATATCCTTGAGACGTAGATGCCGGTGTAGCCTGATGCTGCTTTTCTTCTGGTTTAGCAAACCCTAAGAAAGCCCTACTCTGTGGGTCTTCTGTCTCAGCCGGTGACGAAGTCTCTCCCGTGAAGAAAGTTGTAGCTGTCTTCAATTCAGCTACGACTGAAGGTTTTGGTTTCCCAAAGTACATGGCCGGATCTTGAACTTGATCATAATTCGTTTCCTTCTTTAACAGCTCAAAGTGATACGCCCTCAGCGTTCCTACAACATTCTCTAGAGACAGAGTATAGTATTTGTCTTCATCAAGCTTTATTAAGGCCACATACATCTCCCATTTGGCCGGTAAAGCATCCAGAAGTTTGTTATTCTTCTCAGTTTCACTATACTCCACGTCATGGCTTTCTAGCTCAGTTAGCAGAGGATAGAATCGTGTGATAGTCTCCTCCAGCTTTTCATTCTTCAATGCTTTGAAGATAGCAAACTACTGCTTGAGCATCTCCATCCGATTCTTTCTAACCCTCGGGTTACCCTCACACCTTTTCTCTAATGCATCCCGTAGCTCTTTGGATGTCTTCTGATTACGGAAGGTATGTAGTATTTCCTGAGGTAACGCCATCCGAATGACAGAGAATGCACGGTTTTCAGCCTCATAAACTTTCTTATCCTCATCTTTCATCTTTGAATATGATAAGACTCGTTGACGACCTTCAACCTCTGCAGTAGGTGGAATGTATCCCTCGTCGATACAGATCCACATTCTCATATCATTAAATCTTGCGAAATCAGCAAACCGATCCTTCCACCAGTAATAATCTTCAAGTTTCATCAACTTTGGTGGAGAATTTGCTTTCCCAACCTCATGATCCATTTCCATAAACCTTTGTAGACTTGACATTGTTTCAAATATAGTTGAAGTGAAACTTAATTAATTTAATTCTTTCGAATTTGGGTAAATTCGAATTTAATTAAATTTAAACCTATTTGGGATTAAATTCGAATTAAGTTATGAAATTCAGCTAAGTTCGAAATGGATGACAAATTCGAAGATCCACTAATCTCGAAAGTCCTCTTAAGTTCGAATGTCCTTTAAACTCGAAAGCCACTGATTCGACTTTAGTGTAAAGTCGAAGATCCAAGCAAATTCGGAATGGCCAATTTCGAATCAAACTTTAAACAAACTCGAAAGGAGCGTATTTTGGTCAAACTCGAAACTGAGCAAACCCTAATTTCCCCTTAACAAATTCGAGCGCCGCAAATTCGAAAAAACGGCTAATACCTCGAGTTTTTCAAGTTTTTCAGATTAAATCGATATTTTTACAAGTAAAAATATTGATTTTAATAAAAAATGTGAACTACAACAAAGTATTTCCCGTAATCTAACTTGATAAGCTCGAAAACCTCAAAAATACGTGATATTCCGCGTCTAAAACGTCAAGAAACCTAGGATGTATCTTATGAACACAAAGAACACCAAGAACACCCCGTTGGCTCTGATACCACTTGTAAGGTCTTCACACCACGGATCTATCTAGACGCGACACACACCAACGAGTGCGGAATCCTCGTTAGCGGCTTGACGGATATATCACTCACACGAAACACGGAGACTACCACGGCGTTGTACGAACGACTATGAACGAACCTACGCGATGATTCTCTCTGAAAACACACACTAATTGCTGATAAACTCGAGATCGCCTTTTGCTAATCACTCGCACGAAATCTGCAAAAGTCTACTAATCATTCGAGTTAATCCCTAATTATAGAGACCCATTCGAGTTTGTCATGGGACAAACTCGAATCCAGGCCCAAGGCCCATTCGAGTTTGTCCATATGACAAATTCGAATTTACCTTCATGATAAATTCGAATTTAACCTAAATTCGAATTTCACATGTCAAACTTCTATTTGAATACATGTTTTAACTTATGTTGGAATTAATCTTTGAACTTTATGTTTGAACTTCTTGTAATACGTTACACCAAGTTCAAACATACAAACAATAAATATCAAACACATAAAATCACATATATCAAACACTAGTTAATATTGAATACCTTGTAATATAACTTATACAAAATGCTAATACAACTTAGACTGCTATCGTCACACAGGGTGTACCAACACTAACGCACCCGCGGCTTTCATGGATATGATGAACAGGGTGTGTAGATCTATGTTGGATCGGTTCGTGATCGTGTTCATCCACGACATCCTGCTCTATTCGAGGAACGCCGAGGACCACGTGCAGCACTTACGAGAGGTTTTAACCGTGCTGCGAAAGGAGAGACTGTATCTGAAGTTCTCTAAGTGTGAGTTCTGGTTGCGAGAAGTTTAGTTTCTAGGGCATGTTGTGAGCGCCGAGGGTATTAAAGTAGATCCAGCGTAGATAAAGGTCGTTATGAGTTGGGAACCGCCGAAGATTGTGCCTGTGATTCTTAGCTTTCTGGGTTTAGCCGGGTACTATCGCCGCTTCATTCAGGACTTTTCGAGGATTGCCATGTCGTTGACAAGATTGACACGACAGTTCGTTCCTTTTGTGTGGTCCGATGAGCAGGAGTTAGCATTCAGAGAGCTGAAGTCCCGTTTATGTCAGGCTCCAGTGATAGCCTTGCCTGAGGGTACAGAGGATTTCGTTGTTTATTGTGATGCGTCAGGTACTGGGTTGGGTTGTTACCTGATGCAACGGGGCAAGGTGATAGCATATGCGTCGCGACAACAAAAGACTTACGAGTAAAACCATATCGTTCACAATTTCGAGTTAGACGTGATAGTGTTTGCGTTGAAGATATGGCATCATTATCTGTATGGGTCCCGATTTGTGGTGTATACAGATCATAAGAGTCTTCAGTATCTGTTTAGTTAGAAAGAGCTGAATATGAGACAGCAGCGTAGTTAAGGAAAGGGAAAAGAAGCTTTGCAAAAGCTAAGGCCAAAGCTCTTTGGAGCCACTGTAGGACTACGACTGTGAGATCCAGTACCATCCGGGTAGAGCGAAAGTGATGGCAGATGTGCTGAGCCGCAAGGCGTGCGGCCAGACGGTGGTTTCCCGATCAGCGAGGCTCGAGGTCACATCGACCCTTATTGAGAGTTTGAGACTGGCTCAGTTTGAAGGTCTACGAGCAGAGAATGTGAAGAGAGCGGCTCACTGGGCAACTTGATATTCTGAGCAGAGACAACAGAGGTTTGTATGTACTTCATGATCGAGTTTAGGTTTCGAGAGTCGGTAATCTTTGGCAGCTGATATTATATGAGTCGCACAGATCGAGATTGTCTATCCATCCCAGGAGCACCACGATGTACAAAGATCTGCGTGGTTTCTACTGGTGGCCTGGGATGAAGTGAGATGTGGGTCCGAGTGGAAGTGGTATCATATCACGATGGATTTAATCGTTAGACTTCCACACACGGTTAGAGGCAACGATATGATTTGGGTGATTGTGGGTCGGTTGATGAAGAGCGCTCAATTCCTAGCGGTTCGGGGCACCATTATGATGGATCAGTTGGCTCGGCTCTACATCGATGAGGTGGTTTCTAGGCACGACATTCCGAAGTCGATCACGTCTGACAGAGATACGCGGTTTACTTCGAAATTCTAGCAGAGTTTTCATCGTGAATTGGGGATGAGATTTCAGTTGAGCAAAGCGTATAGACCTCAGGCAGATGGGCAGACAGAGCGGACGAATCAGACTCTTGAAGATATGCTCCGAGCGTGCGCGATTGATTTCCGTGGTAGTTGGGACGTTCATTTTCCGTTGGTTGAGTTTGCGTACAACAACAGCTACCACACCTCCATCAAGATGGCTCCGTTTGAGGCACTTTATGGGCGTAAGTGCCTAACCCCTGTGTGTTGGGGCGATGTCGGTGAGCGACCTATCAGCGAGCCTGAGTTGTTGCATGATCGACGAGCGACAAAGTGGAGGTTATCCGCGAGCATATGAGAGTTGTGTAGTGCCGGCAAACGAGTTATGCCGATCTTCATCTAACTAAGCTTGAGTTCAGAGTTGGGGACCGCGTTATGCTAAATGTATCGTCGTGGAAAGGAGTTATCCGATTCAGACACCGAGGCAAGCTGAGTCCGCGATACATCACTCCGTTTGAGATTGTTGCCAGAGTCCGTGATCAGGCGTACAGACTAAGACTGCCCCCAGAGTTGGCCGGTGTGCACGACACCTTTCATGTGAGTCATCTGAGGAAGTGTCTGGCTAAAGACGATTAGTATGTGCCGCTATCTGAGATCACTCTAGATAAGCACTTGCGATATGTCGAGCAGCCGGAGGCTAATATTGACCGTAAGGTGAAGAGATTAAGGACTAAAGAGATTGCATTAGTACTCGTTCAGCGGAGACACCATAAGGGTACTAGCGCCATCTGGGAGCCCGAGTGTGATATGAAGAGCCGGTATCTGTAGCTGTTCCAGTCTTCGAACTAGATTCAGGGACAGTATCTTATTAAGAGGGGAGGATTTGTAATATCCCGGATTTGAGCCTGGAACATGGATTTAATTTGTTGGTCGTCTATTTTAATATTATTGCATGGATCCAATTGAATCCTGTTTCGTGTATTATATGTTTCGGGACCGAGTGATACGTGTCGCCGAGTTATTACTTAGTGGATTATTATTATTTATGAGATCGTGGATTTAATTGGATTAAAATGATATTAACAGTGAAAATGTGATATTGTCTTCGGATTTATTAGGTCAGGGACTTTCTATTTTTAGAAAGCGTATGTATGAGAGTGTTGCTTGAATTCCTTCCCTTCTCCTTGCCTTCCAAAAACATAAACGTGAGTGGGTGTGAATGTGAAACATCTGGAGCTGCAAGGAAGCATCAAAGCTTGAGTTTGATTGCTGAATTTTTGATCATCTTCTTCCTTCTTGTGTTCTTGAGCTCCCAAAGGTAAGAGCCTTCGATTTGGTAACTTAATTTAGAGATATGCGTGCTGTAATAGTGAGGGTTTGGTTCAGGAATTTTTATTGGTTGATTATGTATATGTCAGTTGTGAATTTTGGTTCCTGGAATTGAGTTTGGGAGGTGATTGCACCTCTAGTTCCACCATTTTCGCGAAGGTAAGCAGACCTGCAAGTGCGTGAGCGCGTCCGCGATGCGTTGGCGCGGACCGCGATTCGGGTAGAATTGGGCCGGGTTTGTTTGGGTTTCGAGGGTCCGTTTGGGGTTTTGTTTTGACTCGGGTTCGCTAACTATAATTGTGTTTGGGTTTAAGTTGTCTATCAGTTGGTTTTGTGTTAATATGTTGGGATCCGTTATGTTTACAGGTTCGAGCCGACAACGTACCGAGCCGTGATAGAGTTCCAGGTTACAGTTGATTTTGGGTAATCGGTGAGTGCTCGAATCCTTCTCAAAGCGCGCTTGTTTTACGAGTTATGTTGTGTATATTGTGATATTTGTATGAAACAGAGATAGGGCGTACAGGTATTATTCTCTCTACCCTATACGTGCTATATGTGTTTGAGTTGAAGCTGTCTGCGATATGTGATCACGTAGGCTGACTACTCTTGACCAGTCATGAAGTTTCAGACTGTATATATACAACAGTGTTATGGCCAGGTCGCTCCTGTGCCTATTGTGTAGCTAACCACTGCTGTGTGCGGCTTGTTAGCTGGGGAACAACGTCCCCTTGAGCTGAGATGTGTATTGAGCAGCGAGTAACTGTGCATTTGTGTTGAGCGATATATGTGTAGTGTATGCTATGTGCTTTATCTGCAGAGTCTAACCCTTGCGTACTCACGAGCTTCCCAGATTACGTTTACGAGTCTAATGTGTCTCAGGAAGTAAGACAGTGGGGTCTCAGCCATAACAGCCGCCGAAGTAGGAGCTGAGAGTTTTCCGAGCCGTGTTTTGTGTAATCTACTACATGTTGATATCACCTTTTGAGAACTGTTGTACTTGATCCGCTCATGTATGCTAGTTAGTGTTCCGTTGTTGTATGTATAGCAGTTTCAGTATGTGACACGATGTATGACGACTTCTGTATTAAAGTTTTTAATTAATAGTGATTTCAGTTAATCCCCTGACATCTGTACTATGAGATGTATGCGATTATGCCACTTATGACTATATATTGACGTGACATCTGTGTGCGAAAAGAGGGTGTTACATTTAAATCAAAACGTAATGGCATAACAAAATATTTAGATCGAAACAAATAAAAATAATAATATTAATTAAAAACATATTAGCATAACAAAATTTTTAAATCAAAATTAATAAATTAATAAACTTAAATCAAAACGTAATGAATTAGTAAATTTAAATCAAATTTTACTTGAATTCAAAATTTATTGAAGTAATGAAATAGTTTGATGGAAAAAGTATAAATAATAAAATTATACAAATAGTTAAACCAATAAAATATAAATAAATAAAACTTTAATAAGTAAATTGAATACATAAAAAGATGCATAACTTAACTAATTAAAGTATATAAATAAAAATATTTTTTGGTAAATAAATATAGATATATTTTAGAAAAGGAAAAATCATGTAAAAAAACCAATGCACTTTCTGTATTTTCGAATAGTCATTGTACCAAAAACATTTACATAAAAGTCCATCAACTTAAAAGTGTTTTCATAAAATTCACTACACATAAAGTGTTTTCATAAAAGTCCTTTCATTTAACAAAATCTTATGAAAAACTTCTGAAAAATCCTTAAAAAATCACATAAAACAACACAATTCGTAAAAAATTTCAAGTTGAATGACTTTAATGGAAACGTTTTTGGTACAAGAACTTAATCGAAAAATATCAAAAGTACGTTGTGTTTTTGTATAATAATATATTTAATAATGAATCAACTCATAATTTATTAAATTAATATTTCAAATTTAAAATCAAAAATGAAAAATTAAAAAAAGGACCAAAATTGAAATTGTCAAACTTGTAATTGAGAGAAAGACAAAATCGTCATTTTTAAAAACATTAGAGATAGAAGGACCAATTCTGCAAGTAAAAAGTTGTTTGAGGAACCGCCACTACAACTTTAGAAGTTGAGGGACCGTTTTCATAATTTTGAACAAACCACAGAGACCATTTCTGTAATTTACTCTAAAATATAAGTAAATAATAACAACTAATGTAAATATAAATATAAATATAAATTTTTATACATTCAATAATTTTAAAAAACTATCAAATTTGAAATTTTTTTTATTTTATCTAAGGAGAATAAATTACAAAAATAGTCTCTGTGGTATGCATAAATTCTTAGACTCAGTTCCTGTAGCACATACATATATATCCTTTCTATTTTAGGGAAGTCCTCGTAGGTCCCAAAAGGTTTTCCAAGTATGTTGCACTAAGCTGTAGAGGGGGGGGGGGGGTGAATACGACTAATTAAAATTTCAACACACTTTCTCAAAGTTTGTATGTATTATTAACAAGTGTTAATTACAAACAGTTTTGGAGTGCGAAATAATCCAAACCGAGATGACAGAATAAACAGATGAACAACTAATCTAAGACTCACTCAGAATAGTTACAATGAATTCACACAGCAAGATGCACTCACTATTTTACAAGACACAGACAAACAGCTTAGAAGCAGAACAACTTAGACACACTATCACTATTCTATTCTTTGTTGAGGGCAGAACTTGCATGCATGAAAACACAATTCTTTTTGCAGGTTCTGGACTTGTGGATGTTTCTCTTAGTTATCTCTCATTCCTTAAAAGCTTCCTTTTATACTCAATCAGAGAATCCCAGTGAAGCTTCCTCATTGGATGCAGAGATAGTGGAGTGCCTTTACAAAAAGACAAGACTGCTTTTCTTCACATTCTAACAAAATAGAATTTGTCCCTTGGTAGCAGAATTTTTTTCTTTTCCTTTTTGTCTCTATTGCATACTACTTTACCTAAAAGAGGAATGTCAACTTTTATCATTTCCTCTTCATGTATAGCGATTTTGATATAAGAAATGGTGTGTCACCCATTTCAAATATCCTCTTTGTCTTCATGTACAAGAACAACTTGAGTATAGAAAGCAACTTCTGATTTTCCGATTTGTCTTCGACTTGTAAAATGATCTTCACGTCCAAGACTTAACATGATGACATGGAAATAAATTCCATAAAGTGTAAGACCTGTTCACAAAGAATAGAACACTTAACTTGGGTAAAAGCTGTCTATATGAACAGTGTAGACAGTTTATGCCAAAGCTGTCCAACAGTTTAGGACAGCTTAGATAATCTGCCAGGTTACAACGAATGTAACAGTGTAAGCAGCTTTGGGCTTATATTGCAAATCACTTATCATGATTCAATAAGGCATTAAAAAGCCTTAAATTCTACCCTTAAGTGTATCAAACAAGTTTGATTTAAAATCTCCCCCTATTGATATATAACAGGTTTGATTTAGGCCTTTTGTGCCTAACAATCTCCCCCTATTTGCAATATTCAGGCTAAGCTGATTTTATCAATGATCACCATGTACACTTACATTACCATTACAGTGTTAGTACACCCTGTGTGACGATAGCAGTCTAAAGAAGTTAGCATTTTGTATTAGTCATGTTACAAGGTTTGAATATGAACTAGTGTTTGATATATGTGTTTATATGTGTTTGAAAGTTATTGATTGTATGTTTGAACTTGATGTAATGTATTACAAGAAGTTCAAACATAAAGTCCAAAGATTAATTCAAACATAAGTTACATCATATATTCAAAAAGAAGTTGGTCATGTGAAATTCGAACATGGGATAAATTCGAATTTAACATGGGAGGTAAATTCGAATGTGTCATGTAGACAAACTCGTATGGGCCTTGGGCCTGGATTCGAGTTTGTCCAATGACTAACTCGAATAGACCTCTATAATTAGGGATTAACTCGAATCATTAAAGGACTTTTGCAGAATTCGTGTGAGCAATTAGCAAAAGGCGATCTCGAGTTTATCAGCTGATATTGTGTTCGTTCGGAGAGAATCATCACGTAGGTTCGTTCGTCGTCGATCGTACAGCGTTGTGGTAGTCTCCGTGTTCCGTGTGAGTGTTATATCCGTCAAGCCGCTAACGAGGATTCCGCTTTCGTTGGCGTGTGTCGCGTCTAGATAGATCCGTGTTTCAAGACCTTACAAGTGGTATCAGAGCCCAAGGGGTGTTCTTCGTGTTCATAAAGATACATCCTAGGTTTCTTGACGCTTTTGGACGGTGAATCTCACGTGTTTTTGTGTTTTTCGAGCTTATCAAATTGGAATCCGGGAAATACTTTGTTGTAGTTCACGGTTTTGATCAAAATCAATATTTTTACTTGTAAAAATATTGATTTAATCTGAAAAACGTGAAAAACTCGAGGTATTAGCCGTTTCTCGAATTTGCGGCGCTCGACTTTGTTAAGGAGAAATTAGGGTTTTGCTCATTTTCGAGTTTGACCAAAATACGCTCCTTTCGAGTTTCCTAAAAGTGGTTTCGAGTTTGGCTATTTCGAATAAACTTTGGATTTCGACTTTGCACTAAAGTTGAATAGGGGGCTTCGAGTTTAACTGGGTTTCGAGTTTGATTAGATTCTAATTTACCTGGAATTTCGACTTTAGAGACCTTCGACTTTGTCATCATTTTCGACTTTAATTGAATTTAAAAACTTAACTCGAATTTAATCCCAAATAGGTTTGAAATTAATTAGATTCGAATTTACCTAAATTCGAAAGAATTAATTTAAATTAATTTCGAATTAAATTAATTAAGTTTAGAGTCAATTATCTTTGAAACAATGACAAGTCTACAACGGTTTCTGGAGATCGATCACGAGGTCGGAAAAGCAAACACTCCGCCAAAATTGATGAAACTTGAAGATTATTACTGGTGGAAGGATCGGTTTGCCGACTTCACGCGTTTTAATGATATGTGCATGTGGATATGTATCGACGAGGGATACATTCCACCGACAGCCGAAGTCGAGGGACGACAAAAGGTTGTTCCTTATAATAAAATGAAGGATGATGACAAAAAGCTGTTTGAAGCAGAGAACCGTGCATACGTTATCATAAGAATGGCGTTACCTCAGGATATACTACACACTTTCCGAAATCAGAAGACAGCGAAAGAGCTGTTGGAGGCATTGGAAAAAGGTGTGAGGGTAACCCGAGGGTTAGAAGGAAACGTATGGAGATGCTCAAGCAGCAGTTTGCGATCTTCAAATCATTGAAGGATGAAAAGCTGGAAGACACTATCACGCGTTTCTATCATTTGCTGACTGAGTTAGACAGTCATGATATTGAGTATAGTGACACTGAGAAGAATAATAAGCTTCTGGATGCTTTACCGACCAAATGGGCGATGTACGTGGCCTTGATTAAGCATGATGAAGATAAATACTATACTCTGACTCTAGAGAATGTGCTGGGAACGCTGAGGGCGTATCATTTTGAGTTACTGAAGGCAGAAATGGATTATGAACAAGTTCAAAATCCTGCAATGTATTTCAGAAAATCAAAACCTTCAGTAGCAGCCGAAATGAAGACATCTACAGCCTTCTTCTCGGGAGAAACATCGTCACTGCCTGAGCCACAGAACGCACAGAGTAGGGCTTTCTTAGGGTTTACTAGACCAGAAAAACAGCAGCATCAGGCTACACCGACATCTACATCTCAGGGATATTCTAAGATGCCTATGAGCGCAAAATCGGCTGAAGACCATCAAAATCTGTTGGCTTCATTCGTGGCCGCCTACGACAATTGTGTTCAAGGTAAAATCAACGATCCCGCGCTATGGGATGAAGATTATGATCAGGTAGACCCTGACGATCTTGAAGAGATGGATCTACAACGGCAACTGGCCATGGTAACTCAGAGAGTTAAGAGGTTCATCAAACAGACGGGAAGAAATCTGAATATGAGTAACAACAGGATTGGCTTCGATAAGTCCAAGGTAAAATGCTACAACTGTCAAGGGTTAGGACACTTCGCTAGAGAGTGTCAGAGACCGAAGGTAGAGAATTACCAAGGACAGAATCAGAATCATGGACAGTATCAGAACCAATCACAACAACGATATCTTCCGAGTACATCAACCAGTCAAGCAAATATAGCTGGTCTGTTATCTAATGTCACATCAGACAGACAGCTAGACGGGACTTATGACTGGAGTACACATCCAGAAACGAACGCTAGAGCCTTTATGGCTGAAGTGACTGACACTGGTTGTGACGGGGTAGAGCAGAACACAGGGGACAGCAGTCGAAATGAAAGTAGTCCGATGTGGGTGGAGAAGTCGGATGATCAGACGATTTTGGAGTCGCTCAGATGGCCAACGTGGAATCAAATCATACAAAGGTAAGTCTGAACTTTTCTCTTTTCAATGACTTATGTGTTTTCTGTGCTACTTCTAACGATAGGTTAAATTTAGTACTAGAATCACATCAAAACATATCTGCTCAAAATGAATCTTTAAAATCAGATAATGTTAGCCTGATAGATATAAAGCAAGATCTTAGGGATAAGCTTAAGGCTGATGCACAAGATGTTATAGTTCTAAAGGACAAACTGAGCGAACAATGTGTTAGTTTAGAACTCATGTATGAACATTTTGAGGCATTAACCAAGGAGCTGCAAACCAAAGACATAGAGCTAGCTGAGTCTAAGGTGAAGGTAGCTGAGGCAAATAGTAAACTTGAAAAGTTTAGGAACTCAAGTCTTAACCTAGGGTAAATTTTAGATGCACAACGTCAATCTAAAAAGCCTGTAGGTCTAGGATATCATGAGAGTCCTCCGCCTTTTAATGACAACTATGTCCCTCAACCTCAGGAGAAAACTGAGAAATCAGTAGACTTAGAGGAAATACCTGAACCAGTGTCTGAACCTGTAAAGGAAAATGCAACTAAGGTGACTGATACTAATGTTAAGATTAAGAAAGTTAAATTTGTGCCATCCTCTAGTGATACACCTGTAGGAAAACACAAAATTGACTTTAATGATCAGGATGATGAACCAATCACTATAGATGCACCAAAAGAACCAGATACTAGTGAGACACCTAAGTCAAAGGGCACACACAAAAAGTCAATTGACAAAATGTCTTGCTTTAGATGTCACGAAAGGGGGCATGTTTCTTCTAGCTGTCCGTATAGGAAAGTAGACAATACACCTAAGACAGGAAAGCCAGAACAAGTTAAGCCTTCTACAAGTGTTGCGAGCACTAGTAGTTCTCAGAGTACCGAGAAAACTGTGCAAGCTACACCAAAAACGGCTGTGAAAAAAATACCGGTGAAAGGTGGACCAAAAGAAGTGATTAGGACTAACTCACCAAATCGAGTCATTAATCAATCTAGGTCTGGACCACAACAACAATATAGGAGCACAACACCTAGCAGAGCTTACACTCCGGTTAGGTCACACACTCCTATTAGACATCACACACCGGGTAGAGCTCAGGGATATCAGTCTCAAATGAATTATAATCGTAATTATTCAAGAGCTCCACAGCAAATGCCTACACAAAGGCAAAGAGTGAACTTAAATCACTCGGCACCACAACAAACTCCAGTTCAAAGACCCAAGTCACCTGAAAGGAGAGATGGGTATTTGAAAGAGTTTAAGTATGTGGACGAGAATGGTATTACCAAGTCAGTTATGGCTTGGGTTCCCCGTGATAACTAACCTACATTCTTTCATGTGCAGGAGATAACCACAGGTCTAAACAACAAATGGTTCGTCGACAGTGGGTGCTCCAGGCACATGACAGGGAAAAGAAGTCTACTTACAGACTTCAAGGGAGGGAATCGGGGATTTGTATCATTCACGGGCAATAAGGGAGGAAACATCACGGGTACTAGAGTGGTCACTAATGGGACGATCAAATTGGATCAAGTTTATCACGTTGATAAACTGGTTCATAATCTCATTAGTGTATCTCAAATCTGTGATAAGAAGAATTCATGTTGTTCACTGATACTGAGGCGTTGGTGCTGAAACCGGGTTTCAAGATACCTGAAGAGTGGATATTGATGAGGGCTCCAAGGAAGAATGACTTGTACATGCTCGACATGAACAAGCCTGAATCTTCAATGGGACCAATCTGTTTATTATCTAAAGCTTAGAGACTGAGTCGGTTTTGTGGCACAGACGCATGATACACTTGCACCTAAGAAAGATGAACTATATTACGAAACATGGATTAGTGCAAGGTGTGCCTATTAAGAGTTTTCAGTTCGAGGATGAGTGTCTACCATGCAAGAAGGGCAAACAACCTAAGAAGGCGCACAAATCCAAGACTTAGAACTCCATCGCTGCCACATTCGATTTGTTGCATATGGACCTCTTCGGACCAATCAACAAAAGGAGTATAGGTGGTAGTTGGTACTGTTTAGTTATTACTGACGATTACTCACGCTTTTCTTGGGTTTTCTTTCTAGGTACAAAGGACGAGACGGCTTCCAAGCTCATCGGGTTCTTAGACCAAGTGGAGAATTCCTATGGAATAAGGGTTAAACGACTTCGTAGTGATAATGGAACAGACTTTAAAAACACTGTATTTGGTGTATATTGCCTATCAAAGGGCATAGTGAATCAATTTAGTGCACCCTATGAGCCACAACAAAATGGGGTGGCCGAACGAAAGAACAGGACATTGATTGAGGCAGCAAGGACCATGCTTTCGGATTCAAAGCTTCCTACCATGTTTTGGGGGGAGGCAGTGAATACCGCATGCCATATTTTAAACCGGGTCCTTACTGTCAAATCTTTGAACAAAACCTGTTATGAAATTTTGAATAAACGGCCACCTAATTTAACTGGTTTCGAACCTTTTAGGGTACCATGTACTTTATTAAGAACAAAACATCAACCTAAGTTTGGTGAAAAGGCTGACGAAGGATACTTCCTAGGTTATGTGCCGAACTCACCAAACAAACAGATTTTTAACAAAACTAATGGTACAGTAGAGATTGTGTATAACATTGAAGTCACAAGTTATACACATGAACCCCAAACAGGTCCGGAATGGATATTTGACTATGACAAACTGTTTGAGTCATTTAACATTCCTTTGGATGAAAATGCAGGTACCATCGAAAAGGATATGGCGACGTTGAATCTGAATGACGAGGGTCATAGCTTTCTGAGGACCACATTTCAATCAACATTCAAGCCTACTTCAACTGAAGATGGATCTCCAGAAGTCACTGATTCAGAAGCACCTACAAATGAGAACCAGACTCAGACAACAAATTCTAACTCTGAGGAAACTATCCACGAGGAAGAACACGTGGAATCTGAGGTCGTTCCCCCGTTAGGTGAAATAGGATCAAACTTAGGAGATAATCTGAGAGTTGACGAGATAGAGACATCTAGGATCAACAAAAACCATCCTATAGAAAGCATCATAGGAATACCTAATGCGGGTGTGAGGACTAGGAGTAGTTTAAATAACAACACTGTGTTGTTGTCGATGATAAATGACTCCGAGGCCTTTCATACCTGCCTCTATTCTTGTTTCATCTCGCAAGTAGAGCCGAAAAATGTGCAAATGGCACTAAAAGATAACTCTTGGGTTGCAGCGATGCAGGAAGAGCTGTCACAATTTAGGAAACTAGAAGTGTGGGAGTTAGTTCCATTACCTCGAGGGGAAATAGCAATAGGAACCAAATGGGTTTTTAAGTGCAAAAGAGACGATCGGGGTATAGTCACTCGCAACAAGGCAAGGTTAGTTGTAAAGGGTTTCAACCAAGAGGAGGGACTCGATTACAATGAGGTGTTTGCGCCAGTAGCAAGGTTTGAAGCAATTCGTTTGTTTCTGGCTTTTGCTTCCTTCAAGGGATTTAAGGTTTATCAGCTAGACGTTAAGAGTGCTTTCCTTTATGGGAAAGTGAAGGAGCTGGTGTATGTAGAGCAGCCGCCAGGGTTTACAGATCTGAAATATCTAGACAAAGTATATCGATTAGATAAGGCTCTGTACGGATTGCATCAAGCACCAAGGGCGTGGTACGAGACTCTGTCCAACCATCTGTTAGAAAATGGGTTTGAAAGAGGAAGGATAGACACTACGCTGTTCGTAAAGCGAAAGGGAGAACACTTTATCTTGGTACAAGTGTACGTCGATGATATCATCTTTGGATCATCAAACGAGTAAATGTGCAAGGATTTTGAAAAGGTGATGAAGTCAAAATTCGAGATGAGTGCAATGGGTGAGTTGAATTTCTTTTTGGGTTTGCAAGTTGACCAAAAGAAGGAGGGGATGTTTATCCATCAGACGAAGTATGTCTACGACATATTAGAGCGCTTCGGGATGGAAGGGTCAAAACTGACAGCTCATTTCAGCACGCCGATTCAAGTGAATCACAATCTCGGACCGGGTACTGAAAGTGATACCGATGTGGATCCGACGTTATATCGGGCCATGATTGGGTCACTTATGTATTTAACTGCTTCAAGACCTGACATTATGTTTGCTGTTTGTATTTGTGCTAGGTTTTAAGCTAATCCGAAAGAGATGCACATGAAAGCTGTGAAGCGAATTCTACGATACCTCAAGTCGAAACCGAAGTTGGGACTTTGGTATCACGCGGAGGGCGATCTGGAATTGGAGGCGTTCACGGATTCAGACTACGGTGGATGCAGCTTGACGCGCAAGTCAACAACTGGAGGTTGTCAGTTCCTAGGAGGGAGACTCGTTTCCTGGCAATGCAAGAAACAGACTTCGGTAGCCGTGTCAACGTGCGAGGCCGAATACATTGCTGCTGGTAGTTGCTGTTCACAGGTTCTGTGGATACAACAACAATTGTGGGATTACGGTTTGACTTACACTCATACTCCTATATGGATAGATAACCAGTCTACAATTGCTATAACTAATAATCCAGTTAAACATAATAAAACCAAGCGCATAGACATAACACATCATTTTATACGTGATTGTGCTGAAAAGAACTTAATAAAGCTGGTAAAAGTGGCAACGGATGATAATAATGCTGATTAATTTACCAAAGCTTTTGATAAGTCACGGTTTGAGTATTTGATTCAACTAAATGGAATGCGTAACCCAGAGTGAATTGACCTTAGTAGAATTTTATTTCCTTTTATAGCAGTAGTCTTTCTTTCTTTTTATAGTAAGTTTAGTAAATTAGGATAGTTTCTATTTTTAGTAAGTTAGTAGGTTATATTATTTTCTTGCTATTGCTTATGAAAAACAAAAGAAAAAAAGAGAGAAAACCATAAAAAATTCAAAAAAAAGAGAATATCAGAAAAAGAGTTAAAGTCTTAGATGCATAGGTTCAAAGTGACGAAAATTAGCATAGTTAATACAAGCTCTAAGTGTTTAGCTTTCACACATAATGCACCTAATATTCTAAGTGTAATACATTATCTAGTATGATATGTTGGTAGGCATAATACATATAGGGAGTCTCAAGGCAAATAAAATATTCAAGAAAAAGTCAAGCGTGTCACTAACTTAGATGTATGACCAATCGGTCTTAATTTTTATGTTAGAGACATGCAGACATTGATTATAAATGAGGTATGCAAACTTTCTGGGGATGTATAGCAACATCAGATACATCTTAAAATGGAAAGAATAAAAAAATTATACTGAGTCAAGAGTCAAAACAAGTAACTCTGTTGTACGTAAGTACAGACCTGTTGCCTCTGTTTTGATTCAAGTTAGCAAGGCATGTCGCTTTATTGTACGTCGGTACAGACCTGTCACTGTTGTCTTGCTAGCTTTATAAATTAACTTTAAGACAAACTAAGACACTTTGTTGTATGTAAATACAGACCTGTGTCCGATGTTTGCCTTTTAAAGAAAGTTTGCAAATACCAAAAAGTTAAAATCATTGTGTGTATGCCTTGATCATAAAAGTATGTCTATGTATGAGTCACGTAAGATAATTTCATGAAAAATAAAAAGGCCAAGGGATATTCCGAAATGTAACACGTTTAAAGGGGAAAATTATACCAACAATCGGCTAGAAATGTATGTCACGACAAACAATCAAAGGAATCAAAAATTCCTAAGTGTGAAAGTTTAAGTACTGAAAGTGCGTATTCGACGCCGCTATCTGATTGAACCTTACTTTGACTATGTTCGTCAAAAATATTCTGTTAAGTTTTTCGTATAGGTTGTAAATTTTTAATAAAGTAGTTTAGTCTAAGTTTAATGTTTGTTAACAACTTTTACTTTATTTTATTTTATTTTATTTTTAATTTTTATTTTTAATTTTATTTTATTGTTAATTTTTAGGAACAAGGTCAAAATTTACTGAGTGTGCATTCCTAGTTGAATAAAATAAACATTACGTGAAAATCTGGTGCTTAGGGTAAAATTTTGGTATAGTTTATTCCGTTACACAAAAAAGTTGAAAAAGTTGAATTTATTTCAAAGATTTTCTAAATTTTCAGAATTTTCAGGTTAAATTCGAGTCTAAGCAAAATTCGAACATACCTTCGAATTTGGTAGGGCCTCGACTTTGGCAGTAAATTCGAGAAAGGTGACAAACTCGAAGGTTGTTGGTATAAATAGGTCAACAGTGATGGTCATAAATCACTTACCTTCGATTTTAACCCTTCGAGTTTATCAGAGCGTTTCGAGTTTATCTTCGAGTTTGCCGATTTTCGAGTTTCACACTATTTGTCGATTTTTGTCCATTTGTGTTCGAGATTACCAACCAATCTAGGTATAATCACTAGTGTTGTACAAGATTTAGGTAGTTTTAAACTCCATTTGATCCAAAATTAAAGGATTTTTAAGTTTTAATGGTGGAAAGTTTGTAGTTCAAAATAACAAACTTTGAACCGATGAAATGTCAAATTGATTACAAATATCTTTGATTAGAACCTATTAGGACTAATGGATGTGCTTTTCTACGTCTAAAATGGTTAAAATCTTTGAGTATTGTGATTAAAGTGATCGACTCATTCGAGTTTGTTCTTGGCTAGATTCGAGTTTGTCACTAAACTCGAATAAGTCACTAAACTCGAATGAGTGGTGCTTCGAATTTGTCATTATATTCGAATTACTCGATTAAAATTTAAATTAAACTTGTAGAAATTCGTAAGTGTTGGATTTTGTACTTATACAAGTTCAAAATAAAACAAATTTGAATTTAAAGAAGTTTATTTCTTTTTAATAATTCTAATATCTTATATGCTGTATTGTGCAGACATGGCAGATAGAATTTTTGTTCCCAAGCATACATGGTCATCTATCCTGACCATGCGATTCCAGAGGCTCAAGCCTACCGCCAGATGGTGGATTTTCTGATTGGACCGAGGATTGCATATGCTCTATCCCATAACATTCAGATAGTCATCCCTTACATTCGTCAGTTTTGGGATCATTTGCAAGTGAACTGTACTGTTACTCCGACAGTACTAAGGACGAGGGTCGCTGGACACCCTCTAGTGTTTTCAGCCGATATGCTACGTCAAGTTTTGCAGCTTGGATCTCAGGAACAAGAGAATGGGCCGATTGACTTCCCGTTATCAATCAGGCATGTGGCTTTTGTTAGAATGAGGTATAGCCTGGACGTAACTAAGTCTTCTTACATGAAGAGTGGTCTTATAGGACAATGGCGATATTTGGCACATGTTTTTATGGTATGTTTTGCTGCCAAGAAAGCAGGCTTCGATTACATTGTATCGAAGATTCAGTCCGGGATGATAGCATGGGTGTACAATCAAAGGTTTAGCTTCTCAGAGATGTTCTTCACCGAGTTTGTTCAACAAATAACAGCTCCAGACAGAGAAAGATTTCTGCTTTATCCAAGATTCGTAATGATGCTGATCAGACATTTCCTGCCAAACCTGCCACAGCTGAACGAAATTCAAAGCGTTGCTGTCATAGACAAACGAATTTTTACAGATTGCTCAGCTCATAGAGGAAGACTGGCTAGGCCAGTGGATGCACCTCTTTTTGGTGCAGTGATCAATCCTGATTTTGTAGTCCCTGAAGGTGCCAACTGGGCAGGAGATGTACAGGTTCCACAGCAACAGCAGCAACAGCAAAAGCCACAACCGAGGCCTCAGCAACAAAGGAGGAGGCAAAGGCCATCTGCGAGACAAATTCAGGCTGATAGGCCTTCTACAAGCCAAGTGCAAGAGCCGGAAGAGGCTGGTCCTTCAAATGCACCACCTGTATCTGGTCCGACACTTCAAACATTGGAAGAGATTTGGGCAGCTGGTCCGAATGCTAATGAGGAAATCACTGCTGAGCTTGTTGGAGAACTTCTGGAACCTTCAGAAGGAGAAGTTGACATCTTTAAGCAGATTGATGATTATCAACCTGAAGAAGCAGGCGAAGCTGAATCATCTTCTGATTCTGAGTCAGAAGAAGTTGAAGAGATTGAAGTTGAGGCCCCATACACTGTGACTGCAGATCCGTCCATTCACATAGGGACATATGGATCAAGATTAGTTGTGGTTGAGGAAAGAGTTAGAAGGAGAAGAGCTGCAAGGGAGTCAGATGACTCAGATTTTGAGGAAGAAGAGGTAGCTCCTCTGATACCAAGGCAGAGAGCGAAGAGACATCACTTCATGCAGGGAGCTTCATCAGCCTCTACTCCAGAGCCAGAAATACCTACCGCCCAACCATCAGAACCCATCCCACAATCACCACCTGTTCAAGCATCCGTTCCCCCACCAATCATCCCCACTCCCATCCAATCCATCCCATCCACATCATCAACCTTTCTGGACAATCAAAGGTTTTCTGAGCTGAGGAGCAATGTTGACTTCCAGCAAGTCCAAATCTTTCAACTGACAAAAGCTGTTGGTGAGTTAGAAACTCATAACGCAAATATTGACAAAGACAATGCTGAGCTAAAGAGATATGTTGAGAAGATGGAGGAAGAAAATCTTGAGCTGAAATCCTTTGTGGCAGATCAAGCTGCCGAAATCCGATCAATGAGGTCCCTTATCGAGCAATTATTGAAAAATCTAAAGGCTCAGGGGGAGACGAGTTGTAGAGATCCGGAGGAGCAGCATGATGGAGATGACGATGGCGATGATCCCAATGCATAGAAAGAAAATGAGCCAGTAGATTTTCCTACTGCTCTATATGCTGAAGTTCAGGTGGAGTCTAGTCAGGCTGATGTTCAAGGAGGAGAAAGAGGTGAGGCGGGTTCTTCAAAGTCTCATGAAACTGATATGATAGACGCCTTGAGAGACATTGAGGAAGAAATAATGGATTTTGATGAAGAAGATGATGTAGAGGAATTGGAAGAAGGAGAATTCGTACCGGAGGATATTGTTGATTGGCGATCTGACGACGAAGTGATAGAAGACGAGGACGATAATGTCAACGAGGTGATCGTAAATTTACAACCTATCACGGAGTTGTTTGTGCGAGATAATCACAATGTGATTGATATAGATGAAATCAAGATAGCCTCGGTCGAAGACTCTGAACTTGAAAGAGCAGAAAAAGAGCCTTCTAGGGCTGATTTACTGAATTTGTGGTTCAAGAAGGAACAAAAGAAAGAAAAGCCGAAGCTGAAGAAGAAGATGAGGATTCCTGGGGCTGAAAATCTCTCAGGAGGAATTATAAGCTGGTTCTTTGACCGAGAACTTAAAAAGGAGAGATGGTCTTCAATACCTAAGGCGAACGCTTAAAGTTTTCAATACATTGCCGAAGGTTGAAGTGAAAGAATTGGCATGGAAAGAGCTGATTAATATTGGTGACGATCCTTATGCTGAAGTAATTGCAAAGATTATCAGGAAAGAGGGTCGGTCAGGGAAATTCAAAAGGCTCAAGCCAAGAACTGGGAAGAGAGTCGAGGACGTATCAAGAATAGATCCTTATACAGGTAAGCCATGGGCCAGAATGGTGTACAAGCCTGTAAAGTGTTTGAAGAGAGTGCCTATGAAGACGATGCCACAGGATGTTCTGAGCAACATGAAGTGGCGGTACGTAGATAACGAAACTGCTGAAGCAATAATGGAGGATACAGAAGACAAAGTAATTTTGCGAGTGTATGATCCGTTGCATCTAATAAATCTATCGAAGGACGACCTGCAGAAGCTGAATGATCAGCCTATCTTCTTCCATGAAGGTTGGAGGTCTGATGCTAGGAAGTACCAGAAGGTAGTGAAAGAATGTATAGATGCAGGTTTATATGCAGGTAGCAGTATATATAGTTCTAGCACTTAATCAAAATGAAATTAATTAGAAGCTATCGTCAAGGGGGAGTCTGTTAGTACACCCTGTGTGACGATAGCAGTCTAAAGAAGTTAGCATTTTGTATTAGTCATGTTACAAGGTTTGAATATGAACTAGTGTTTTATATATGTGTTTATATGTGTTTGAAAGTTATTGATTGTATGTTTGAACTTGATGTAATGTATTACAAGAAGTACAAACATAAAATCCAAAGATTAATTCAAACATAAGTTAAATCATATATTCAAATAGAAGTTGGTCATGTGAAATTCGAACATGGGATAAATTCGAATTTAACATGGGAGGTAAATTCGAATGTGTCATGTAGACAAACTCGAATGGGCCTTGGGCCTGGATTCGAGTTTGTCCAATGACAAACTCGAATTGACCTCTATAATTAGGGATTAAGTCGAATCATTAAGGGACTTTTGCAGAATTCGTGTGAGCAATTAGCAAAAGGCGATCTCGAGTTTATCAGCTGATATTGTGTTCGTTCGGAGAGAATCATCACGTAGGTTCGTTCGTCGTTGATCGTACAGCGTTGTGGTAGTCTCTGTGTTCCGTGTGAGTGTTATATCCGTCAAGCCGCTAACGAGGATTCCGCACTCGTTGGCGTGTGTCCCGTCTAGATAGATCCGTGTTTCAAGACCTTACATACAGAAATGAAAATACAACATTAAAGTAAAGCAAAGGATCAGTTTATACATACTGATATTGATAGAAACAACATATGTTTTTACAAGCACAACTAATGTACTAGAATAGATTACAATAAATGTAATAAAGTACAACTTATGTACAATTAAAACTCAACAATTTTGGACTGTTGAAGTTGGGAGTAAATAATGGTAAGCCTGTCCAACTAATGGACAGCTTCCATTCTTCATTAACTCATCACCAGTAGATGGACATTGTTGTTGTTCTTCAGCTTTCTTTTGAGCCCTTTCTATTCTGGCCTCAATTTCTTCTAACTCGCTTCCAAGGAACATAAAATTGGGGCTCTCAGGTTCTCCTCTTCTGTAGAAGGGTGTAAATTGATCCCATGTCACACCCCGTTACCCCGGTTGGCAACGAAGCGTGACGTCGCGATAGCATAACCATAATCATAACGAACGACCACTATATGGACATTTTCAAAAAACATCGATATAACTTCAAAATATAGAAATGTTTTACATAGCCCAAAAATGATAAAGAGTAGTTCGCATGACACAGAGATTTAAATACATATTTAAATTAACCAAAGTAATGCAAATAAATCTCCGATGGTTTGAAAATGAATGCGACTCCAAAAGTACGGAAGCTTGAAAATACTTCCGATGCGGTGCACTTGCCTTAATTTCCTGAAAATACATGTTAAAATACGTCAACAACATTGTTGGTGAGCTCATAGGTTTACCCGTAAATAAGACTTGTATGGACATCAACAGTTGTGTTTGAATTTATAGAATCATAAATTCCATGTTATTTATTGCATATAAACCATCATGCAACCGAAACTTAACTATGAGTTTGCCCTGTGCAGTATTCCCATACGTAATACCGTAATGTTAAATATATATGCATTCCACCATTAGCCGGTTAAGACTAACCCAAATGGGGGACATGACTCCCGATAGACCTGTCCACAATATATTCGCGCTTACAAATAAATGTAACTAACGGTTCATCATTTGAGGGCTGACGGAACCCCATGTGTAATACATAATAGAAATGAAGTAGTTTCCGTGTCCATATGAAAACGTAGCATGTATTTTAACCCCAAAACACAACAGTGTGAAAATAGGGGCTATGAAGACTCACCGAGTGTGCGATGGCAAAAGTATGAGCGTAAAATGCAAGTTAGCATAGATTGATGGGTGATGATCCGGATGTGGTTAACCAAGCCCTAAATGATATAAGGGACTTAATAATCTCCCATATATGATAATATGTATATATAAAGGTTTTTATGTCTTAAATCACCCAACATTTCAAGTTTACAAATAAAACATACTTAAAACGTCAAGTTTATATATATATATATATATATATATATATATATATATATATATATATATATATATATATATATATATACATATAATTTTCCAGCTTTTTGAAGGTTTTTCGGCATACTTTGAGGCTGTTTTTGACCAAGCTCCAAAACGATTTAGGCTTTGGTTTTCTTATACATTAAACTAATATATACAAATAATTTTTAAAGTCAAGAACGACCATTTTTCGAGGTGTTTAGGTTAGGGAAAAAGCTCGTTAAAAACCCTATGTTGGCCATTTTTGAGCTGTCAAACTTTCGTGTTCCCAAACAATATCTGGGGCGGTTCTAAACTCCATAATAAATTATGAAAACATCCAGATTTTTAGTTAAGACATAGTTCTAACTTTTGAGATAAGAATCAACCCATTTCGTTAAGTTATGAATTAGTTATGATTTTTCAAATTTGATACAACATTTCTGTCGAAATTCCGTATTTCATATACTTGAAATAACTTGTGATTCTTGTTGTTTATTCAACTTGTTTTCATAATATTTACACTTATTTGAAAACAACTTAAAACAAAACTAGAGATTTATAAACTTGAGTTTTTATGAAACTTGTTGTTGTTGGTGATTATATATATTATGCAAGACTTATATAAACATTAATATAAGATATAATAGGTTACTATTTACTTACTTCGATGTTTTAGAAGAATGAAAATGAGTAGAAGGTTGGATCTTTAAAAGTTGCACCAAGAACACTTTAAGATATGAAGAACACTTGAAAGAAAAATTGTGTGGAGTATATGTGTGTGTGTGGCCGGTTTCTAGAGAGGGAGAAAGAGATTTTTGGTGTGATTAAAATGAATGGAAATGCTCTCTATTTATAGAGGAGGAAAATATCTTTGTGATGATGGTGGATGTGAAGGTTGAGTATGCGATCTTGTTTGAAATGAAAGAGGAGGATTTGATTTTGATATGTTGAGTAAAAAAATATATTTCAAGTCCTTTTGTCCTTCTCCTATGGCCGACCTAATGTGGGTGTATTTCCATGTATTTTTTTGTATAAAATATTTAGAATGTATTCTTGTATTTCCCTTTTCTTGTAATTTCATAAATACTTTTGGATGCATTATTTTAATGAATTGTTTTAGTCTTGCATAATTAATGTTAAGTAAGTGTATTAGTGTACGATTAGTGTCACTAATCATAGATTAATTGTTAGACATTTAATTTCGACCATAGGGAGTTATTTTGTAATAATTATATACTTATTGTTTAGTCTTGTATTTATTTCCTTTGTATTTTATTTATATGTAAAAGTCAAGGGACTAAATGTGACCATGCTCCATAGTTAATTAAAGGAGCCTAGAAATAGGCTCCTAGGGTTTTGTAATTGATACACGGTTGACATTGAATGAAAAGAAGCAGCCGCCAAAAGCAAATATTCTCTCAACATTCATTGTCTTTCTTCATCATTTCACAATTATTGAGCTAGTTTCTTCTTGTGATTGATAGTAGAATCATTAAAGGTGCTGAATCATTTACGGGAACACTATTTACAATTGGTATCAGAGCCCAAAAGGTGGATTTCAACTTGCATTTTTCGGATTCTGCTGGGTTTTCTTCTTGTTCTTCGAGTTCTTCATCTTATCCATCGGTTAGATCTTCTTCTTCTATGTTTTTCTGCGTTTGTTGTGTTATTATAGTCTTATAATCATCACAATATCATCATATACTGATTTCGAGTTCATTCACTTCCATATTTTCATACAAATCATCCAGAATCGGAGTTTTAAAAATTTCAAAAATATGGGTTTTTAGTGGGTTTTTTAGCTTGTTCTTTACTGTTTTTAATTGATTTGGGTTATTTTAAATCACCAAAAGTGTTTAAAATAGTTTATCCATCATTTAGAAATGTTTTTTAGGCTTTAAAACTGATAAAATCGACTTCTGCTCTGATCTGCCTTAGAAAACTGCTAAAACCTGCTGTAATTCGGACCTGTTTCTGTAGAAATTCGGACCATTTAAGACCCCAATTCGGACCATATTTCATCCTAGTTCGGACCTCACATTGGTCCAATTCGGACCAACTTTAGGTGAATTTCGGACCACCCATCTGCCTATTTCGGACCCTACTTAGGTTCCATCCGAACTTCGGACCATCCGAAGTTCAGATCAGGCATTCCCATTTTACCATTGTGGACTTGTGCTTAAATTTTTAAAATTCAAATTCGGACCATATCCATTTCGAACCACCTGAACTCGGACCATCCGAATTCGGTCCCCCACCTGGACATTTTCCTAAGCCATGTCCACTGTTCACCCGAATTCGGACCATCTGAATTCGGTTCCCTCATTTCATCTGAACAACAACTGTTCATCCGAAGTTCCATATCCGAAGTCATCACTGATCATCCGAATTCGGTCCATCAAACTTCTAAATATCCGTATTAGCCACCATCCGAAATTACATCCGAATTAGGTTGCCCACCCGAATCCAACCTCATCCGAATTAGGTCTTCATCCGAATTAAGTCTAAATCCGAATTAGACCTTCATCCGAATCCAAAGCCAATCCGAATTTGCTATTTTTCCATCCGAATTGCCACTCATCCGAATTACTGTTTAACAGAACTCAACCCATCCAAAACAACTTTTTCGTCCGAAATCCGTCCATCCTAAATACCATTCCATCCGAAATCAGTGTTCTATCCGAATTAGCACCATCCACAGTGCTATTCTTCCTAAGTCCAGCCCATCCGAGTCAAGTTTCCACCCTTTAAGATCTTATATCTTTACTCAGCACCCAATATCATGTCTCGCGAAGCTCTCGTACTCGGATCTGAGAACAGACCACCTGTTCTCTATCCAGATGAGTATGAACAATGGAAATCCCGGTTCCTTAAATTCGTTGGAATGCAACCGCTTGGGAATTTAATGCTTCAGTCCATCTCCGAGGGTCCCGTCATCTATTATCGGGAGATAGCAGCCCGACCTGAGGCTGACCCCCCTGTCTTAGCCTCAAAATTTGAACGCGAACCGGCCAATGATGTCGAGAGAGACAGATAGCATGCCGATAAGAGGGCAGAATACTTAATCTATCAGGCCCTCCCCACTGATATTCTGGTTGGCGTAGACAGCAAAATGTCTGCCAAGGAAATGTGGGATGAATTGGAAGTCCAGATGTTGGGGGCAGATCTCGATGATCGTGCCAAGATTGAGGAGGCCAAGGCTAAGTTTATAGAATTCTGCGCAAAAGACGGGGAATCTCTGCAAGCTACGTTTACCAGGTTTTGTGCGGTCCTAAATGAATTGAATAAACTGCACATCAAGAAGGACAGGGATGACATCAATATCCAGTTCTTTGCAGCCCTAGCCCCCGAGTGGCAGCTTGCTTGTCGGGCCACGAAACGAGTCCTGAACAATCCTGAGGTATCCATCAACGTCGTCTTTAAGGAGCTAAAGAAGTATCAAGGGGATGTAGATCAACAAAAGCTGATGGCGAATCAATTGGCCTCTCTACTGCTATCAGCCAACACCGGATTGAAACCCAATGATTCACTCGCCTTGATCACCAACACGAATATTCCGACACCCTCCTTTGCTCTAGGTTCTTCGTCGTTGCAGTACAGGTATGCTTCTCCTCCACGTGAGGTATTTGATGAGGAAGAAGCTTCTATACAGGAACAAATAGCCTTGTGGACCAATCGTCTCCAACAACGACGGTTCTCCAACAAGACTAACAATCAACTCCGTTATGACACCGGTCTACGGAGGTACCCAGATGACCGAAGGGATGAACGACGCGATGATTATCGCAGGGACGATTATCGCATGTATGACGATAGACGCGACTATCGAGATGATCGCCGTTATGAAAGGCGAGACGATAGGCGCGATGATCGAAGGGACGACAGGCGGGACCATGAGAGGCGGGATGATCGACCGGATGATCGTAGGGATGACCGCCGAGATGAGAGGAGAGAGCATGAAAGAAGGGACAGAAGGAGAGATGACAGTAGAGAGCATCGCCGCGCCGTTAAGCGGCCGACGGAGAGAAGAGATGAACGGCCGAGGGCAGACGAGCCGAAAGCCGCGGATGAGTGTCTCTGCTACAAGTGTGGTAAACCGGGCCACTTTGCTCAGGAGTGCAAGAATAACTTTGACAGAGACGTCAGCTACTACGAGAGGAAACTGGAGGCTGCCAAGAAAAGAACCGATGTGTTGGCCCTCGTCGCCCAGGAAGACTACTGGGATGCTGAAGACACCGACGAGGAGGATGACAAGGGCAAGAACTGTTACATGGTTGATCGTATTGGGTTGAAGAACTGTGCTGTTTCCACTGCTGATAACTCAGATCATGCTGCTGAGGGGGAGACATTGAAAAATCCACCAGCATGTCTGATGACCACAACCAACGATCCTGAATGCTCTACATCCGGTTCTGAGACAAATGAGGTATATTCCTGTTACATTCCTGCACATGTAAATAATTTATTTGTAGATAATGAATGTACACTGAACACACATATTCTTGATCTACAAACTAGATTAAATGCTGAAACTGCAAAGTGTGTACAGGCTGAACATCAAGCTCAAACTTTAACAGAGTCGTCTGATTTATATCATTCAAAGTGGTTAACTAATCACAATGTTATAAAACAGATGTTAATAGAAAAAGTAGATGTTCAGGACATGAATATATATCTTGAATCTTGCATGGAAACGTTATCAAAAGGAAAACTCTCATTAAAAGAAGAAATTTATTTACTTATAAAACAGTTAGATGCGGTAAATATGGAAAATATAGACAGTTTAGAAAAATATAAAATGATTGAAGAAGAAAGGATAAGTTTGTACTCACGAATAAAGACCCTTGACGATGCATTTTAAAAAAGGGGTCAAACAGAACAAACTATCCACTTTAATCAGCCCAAAGAAACTAGGTTTTACCATTCTAAACAAGGAATCGATTTTAAAAATCCTAAATATTTTGAAAAAGCACAAAATGTTTTACCTTTATTTTATGACATGAATTATATGGGAGCCGGTCTTAAATCTTTCTTTTTTGAGTCATCAAAAGAAGTTTTAAACAAAGAAAATGAGAAACGTGTTGCTCACAAAGAAAAAGAAATTTCTTTTCAATATGAAGAACTTAACGAGAGTTATTTTTCTAGAGTACCCACTTTAGAGGAAGACTTCTTGTCAACTTATTCAGAAGCTGAATAGAAAACAGAAACCGTAAAATCAACTACTCAACTTTATATTCCTGCAAAAGTTCTTCAAAAACAAATCACTTTTTTAGAAAAGGAATTGAAGTCGTCTCAAAAGAAAGCTCTTGATCTTCAAGATGCTCTTCTTAAGAGCGAAGAAGAATTGGTAAATCAATCTTTTCCACAATCTGTGGAAGTAACTGTCTACAGAGAAAATTTTGAAATGGTTTCACTAAAATTGAAAGATTTTTCAAAAGAACAAACAGTTTCTCATTCCACAAAAATTCCATATGTGTCATCAAATAAAGGTACGGCCAAAGCTGAAACTTCTTCTGTCATTTATAAAGGTGAGTGTTCAAAACCTTTCAAAAATGAGGTTTCTAAAAAGAATCAGATCAAATCCAAGTCTTTTAAGAAACCCACTCACCAACAAAAAGAAAATTCTGTCAAGTCTAAATCTTCCATGGTTACTGACTCTAATCGTTTTGTTCCTACAGATCATATAAGAAGAGTTCCAAAAACCCCCATGCTGGATTTTACGAGTTTTTTTGTGAAGAAGGCTTTAATGCCAAATGAATTTGTTACTAGAGATAGGATGTCTGTAATCTCTAAAGACAATTTATGTAACAATGTGTGTGACAATGCATGTAATGATGTACCGAATTCTGTTGTTCCTTTAAAGTACTCTTTCAGTGATTTATTTAATCTATGTCTAACTCGCTATAGACGACAGGTTCCTGAAATGAATGCTTTCGTGCCATATCCTGCTAAACGAATTCGGAAAAAGAAAACAAAAAATGTTGCATCATCGGCCTCAAATAAAATTTAGACTTGTCCGTTGCCAAGGCCCAAAACCAAAGCAACGGTCAAAAGGTCTAGAGAAGACAAAAACCAAAGGCAATTTCAGCGCCTAAGGTTCCAAAGCCCAATAAATCCAATCTTCAATGGATTCCAAAGGGTTATGCATCCGGACCACACACAAATGCTAAATGGGTTCCTAAAACTGTACACGTGCCATATAAATCTGGAACTCCTAACAAAAAGGGACCCATATTGAGGTGGGTACCCAAAGTTGTGTGATTCTTGTGCAGATGGTTCTTGGTTACTTATGATCAAGACCCGTTCTTCAATGAAATGGCTTCTAGTTACCATAGACTAGGACCCGTTCTTTTGCTTGTCGGTTGTGCTTAAACCGACACGTTTGGCTTATGTGCACTCAGCCCAGGACCCGGTCGTTATTCATCATGTTTTCTGAACATCTCGGTTCAGAACACGGTTTGATTGTGAATTAAAAATGGATGTGTTTGAATGCATATAGATTTTCATTGTATGAATTTATCTGTTTTTCAGGCTAAGTCTATTTGGTATATGGATTCGGGTTGCTCCAAGCATATGACAGGATGAAGAGAATTGCTGTCCAACGTAGTTGAACAGTATTGCGGAACAGTAAAATTCGGGAACAACGATCAGGCTCACATCAAAGGATACGGGGACTTAGTTCTAAATAATCTGGTTATCAAGGACGTTGACTATGTTGAGGGGTTATCACATAACCTTTTTAGCATAGGACAGCTCTGTGACAAAGGACTAGAGGTAACTTTTATAGCTAAGAACTGTAGTGTAAAGAGTATGGATGGAAAAGAAATCCTAACAGGTTCCCGAAACTCTAACCCCTACACCATTGACGTAGCTAAGCTAATAGTGAAGGATAACATTTGCTTATTATCAAAAGCCTCTTCAAAAGATTCTTGGTTGTGGCATCGAAGATTATCCCATTTGAACTTTGATAATATCAAGAAGCTGGCTGCGAAACAATTGGTTAAAGGTCTTCCTGAATTGCGCTATGAAAAGGACCATCTGTGTGGAGCTTGTGAGAAAGGAAAGATGAAACGATCATCTCACAAACCAAAGCCTGAACCATCAACAAAAAGAGTATCGGAGTTACTTCACATGGATTTATGCGGACCAATGCGGACTCAAAGCATAAACGGGAAACGATATGTGTTGGTTATCGTTGATGACTATTCACGATATACCTGGGTCAGGTTCTTGCGTTCCAAGGACGAGACAGCTCAAGAAATCATAGATTTTATCAAGAGTGTCGAGACCTAACAGCAGCTGTCAGTACAATCAATCTGATCAGATAATGGCACGGAGTTCAAGAACTCGGTAGTTGAGGGCTTCCTTTGATTGAAAGGTATTCAGCATCAATACTCTGCTGCTCGAACACCTCAACAAAACGGGGTCGTGGAAAGGCGTAACCGTACGCTTGTGGAAGCCGCACATACAATGCTCACATACTCGAAGCTACCTCCGTTCTTGTGGGCCGAAGCCGTATCAACAGCCTGCTATACACAAAATCGCTCCATTATCCATAAGCGCTTTAACAAAACTCCTTACCAACTCTTATTGAATAAAGTACCATTTATCAAGTACTTACGTGTATTTGGTTGCAGGTGCTATGTGCTGAATGAGAAAGACAACCTCGGGAAGTTTAATGAAAAGGCGGATGAAGCGATCTTCATTTGATGAGTTGGCTGAACTGGCACCCGAAGTTGATCAATCAGGACCTCGCATTACTCAAATGCCTGGAGACTCTTCTAATAATCCCATTTCTTTTTCTTCTTCTGATTTAGTAAATTTGTTTGATCCTTTTTATGTTGAATTTTTCGGTCCTAACGCTAGTGTATCTAATGTTGTCAATAATGTAGGTAATCCTTCCAGTTCAACTGCGCCACAAAGTTTCTCCACTCCATCTTAATCAACATACCCTTATCCATCTACATCATCCACTGACACATCCGTAGTTTAATCTACTCCTATAATACCCTCACATATAATACCAACAATTCTTCCTTCACCTGAACACTCGGGAATCGAACCGGAACCAGTGGTACCATCATTTGAAACCATTGATGTAACATCCTCGGATTTAAATTATTGTATTTGAAGTTATTAAGTTTAAAATTGTAATTTAAGTTGAACTACCAAAATGATTGTGTATTTGGATTATGAAAGTTGGTTGCTATTTTTGAGAAATTATGAAGCTTTGGAATTTTGAATTATTATTATGGAGTATTATGATTTATAATTGTTAGTAAGGATAAAATTAAGACAAAATCAGTATTTAGTGGGATCAGATAAGTTGAGGGGTTAAAAGTGACAAAAGTTGAAATTAAGGAATAAAAGACCATTGGTCTTTCATTTGTATGATATCTCTCTCTCTCTACAACTAAAGAATTCTCTCCATCTCTCTCTCTAAATCCTTGCTGAAAATTCGAATTGAGGAACAAAAATTCTTGGATTAAACCAGGAAATTAACAAGATTCAAGTGAATTTAAGGTAAGAAATCCATTTTTAAGTTTTGAGTTTGAATTTTTGGAGAGAAAAGATGAAATTCGGATTTTTAATGAGAGAAATCGTGGTTGCATGTTTGTTATATTAGTTGGGAATCATCAGTTGAACATCATTGAAGCTCCAGAAACAAGAATCGTACCTCAATTCGTCCAAAAAGGTAACAAAATCTGAATTTTATGAAGTTTTTGGTGTTCTTGAGTTTTTTGCTCATTTTTGGTCAAATCTGGATGAAATTTGATGTTAATGTTATGGAATATGATGTAGAAACATTCAATATATGCTAGTATAGCATTATTAGGGATTGCATGTTGTTAGAAATTGATTTTGGAAATTATTAGTGAAAATCCGTAAGTTTCGAAATGCAAACCTGCTGGTGAACTCGGCGAGTTCAGGAGGAACTCGGCGAGTACTCAAGAACAGTTTGAATAAATCTTCAGAAATTCATAAGTGTTGGATCCGAATTCGATTGGGACCCGAATTCGAATGAGACCCGAAACTTGGATACGACCGAAATCAATTTAAGAACCGAACTCGGAGGGTCCGAATTCGGATGGGTCAACCCGAACTCGGATGGGTCAACCCAATCCGGATGTGTCCGAAATTCAGTAAATGGTCCGAAATCCGGACAGGAACTCGGCGAGTTCCTTATGCCTACTCGTCGAGTTCGTTCATTTTTGGGTAATTCGGATGGGTTTAAAAGGATCCGAATTTATGGTCAAATAAACAAACTTTTGGGATATCTTTTGCACTATAATAAGGCATATAATGGAGGGTAATTGGGAATAATAACACCTTGAATAACGGTATATAAAATGAGTTTCGGATGATGTTTCCGAATGTTGTAGCACTTTATTGTATACAAGTTGATGGTAAATTGTTAAAGAACATATAATGATAATATATTTTCATTATGGAAATGAAACAGGTCCCTTGTGGTGTTGTTTAACCCACAGTGGGGTACTTTGTGGATCCGGTTGAAATTCCGAGGAGAAATAATATTGCTTAAAGAATAATAACGCACCCACTGTGAGTACCTTTGATTTTAACATTGCTGCATCTGCATTATGTTTGCATTGCCTGCTGAGGCATGTTGTTTCATTATCGTTTGGCATTCTACTAACTTGCGTATATGTATTGATGCACAGTCATACTTGTTGCACGTCCATTCATTTGTTGTGCATCCTTTTGATGGACCTGCGTGGTCGCGTCTGTACTCTGATGTTACTGTGCTATATGACCAAGAGTTTGACACCTCTGTGGTCAGGATAGACAGTAAGTCATCCCCGATGTAATGTCTGCCTCAGATGGTTGGTTTTTCTTATGCCGAGTGTCAGCTCGAAGGAGCTGCGGCTCGGGTTTGCGTACCTTGGGTACGTGTGGAGTATACGGTATGTGTTACCGCGGTTACTCTGGGTGGCATCATAATGATTTGTAGAATGTGTAAAATCATATGGTATTCACTAAGCTTTAGCTTACCCCTTCAGTTGTTATATTTTTACAGGAAAAGGGAAATCTGCTGCGGGACCGTCTAGCTAGGACGTTTATTGAAGTATATGAAGATTTCCACTGTTTTAACTTGGTATTTGTTTTATGGAATCAATGTTGTAATAAATTTGGGGATCATGTAATACTTTTGGATTTGTAGACTTAGATGTGTAACCTATGTAGCACCGTAGGGTGTTTGTCAGATTTGTATTAATTTATTTTGTATTTTATGCTTCCGCACTTTAATTAAGATATCAGATCATTATGTTATCTGTTGTTGGTGAATAATCCTGGGTGAATTGTAAATGGTGGTTAATGTGGCAAGGGTGTCACAGCGTATGGTATCAGAGCAGTAGTTTGAGATTCAAGTGTCCGTGAGGTCTTGGTCTCAAACATTAAGTGTTGACATGTAGTGATTCTAAGTAATGATCTGAACTAAGATAGGTTACGATTTAGTAATCATAAGAATATTGACTATCATACGGGACAATTGGGTGGTGTCTATAAATAAATGACATGTTACTAAATAAGTTATATGTTTCATATTTCAGAACATGTCTGGAGGAGGAATGACACCCGAAGAAACAAGGGAAATGATGCTAGCCTTGATGGCTGAGCAAAATCAGATGATTCAAGATCAGTTTCGGGCTCGAGATGAGGCCGAAGCTAAGCGAAGGGAAGATAAGAGGAAGAATAAGGAAAAAGAGGGAGGAAACAATGATGAGCAAGATGACAACACTGGGTCATCTAATAAGCACAGGGGTTGTCGTTTCAAGGATTTTAAGGGAAATGGAGCGGTTGAATTCAATGGACTGGGTGATGCTGTTGCCGCTCTGGAATGGATAACAGCCACTGAACGGACATTCCGAATCAGCGATTGTGCTGAGAAGGATATGGTCCGGTTCGCTACTGCAATGTTCACCAAAGATGCAGTTATGTGGTGGAATTCGATGGTGAATGCTTTAACTTTGGAGAAGGTATCTGTGATGACATGGGCTGAGTTCACTGAAGTTTTCACTCAGCAATATTGTCCGGCCGATGAGCGCCGAAGATTGGAGGCCAAGTTCATGACGTTGATACAGGGGACTAAGTCTGTGTCCCAGTACGCGGTAGAGTTCACGAGACTGAGTTTGTTTGCGCCTCATCAGGTGGATACTGAGGAAAGGAAAGTGACCAGGTTTGAGGCTGGTCTTGATCTGGAAATTCGAAGGGTGATGAGCAATGTACGCTACCCCACATTTGCTGGTCTACTGGAAGCCGCCAGAAATGTGGAACAGATTCTAAGTATGTCTGGATACGTGATGGGGTCCGCTGCTGCTTCAGCTAACCCAACTCAACCTTCACCACCGAAACGTCAACGCGAAGGAGGTTATTCTGGTTCTTCACGATCATCGCAGTACTCACCGCAACAGTCCTTCCGTCGACAGTCTAGTTCTTCTGGTCGTGCACGTGCATACTCTATCAACACTGAGCCACAATACTGTAACAAGTGTCATTTGGAACATTTCGGCAAGTGCACAAATGGGCGTGCGTGTTTTTGCTACGGAGAGTTGGGCCACATTCAGAATGAATGCCCACGGAAGTCGGATGCTTGCCATAAGTGTGGAGTATGGGGATCTGTGTTTGTTGACTGTTGCAAAAGCTCGAAAGCTTGTTGCAAAGGGATGTGACGCCTATCTGGCATATGCTATTGATGCCAAGGCTGAGAAGAAGACGTTGGCCGATGTGCCTGTTGTTTCGCAATTCCCGGATGTGTTTCCGGAAGACTTGTCTGGCGTGCCGCCTGAGAGACAAGTAGAATTTCGCATTGACTTGATCCCTGGAGCTGCACCGGTAGCTCGTTCTCCTTATCGCCTTGCTCCTACTGAGATGAAAGAGATGATGACACAACTCTAGGAGTTGTTGGACAAGGGTTTCATTCGACCAAGTTCATCGCCGTGGGGAGCTCCGGTGTTATTTGTTAAGAAGAAAGATGGCACCATGAGGATGTGCATCGATTACCGGCAGCTGAATAAGTTGACAATAAAGAACAAGTATCCATTGCCGCGGATAGATGACTTGTTTGACCATTTACATGGAGCTTGTGTGTTCTCTAAGATTGATCTGAGATCGGGGTATCATTAGTTAAAAGTTCGAGAGGAAGATGTGCCTAAGACAGCTTTTAGGACACGTTACGGGCATTACGAGTTCTTGGTTATGCCTTTTGGGTTAACCAATGCCCCGGCTGTCTTTATGGATTTGATGAACCGAGTTTGCAGACCGATGTTGGACAAGTCGGTGATTGTTTTTATAGATGACATTCTGGTATACTCAAAGTCTGAAGCCGAACATGCTGATCATCTAAAAGAGTTATTGGAATTGTTAAGAAAGGAAAGGTTGTATGCCAAGTTCTCAAAATGTGAGTTTTGGCTGCAACAGATTCAATTTTTATGGCATGTGATATCGGGGGCCGGAATTTCTATAGATCCGGCTAAAGTAGAAGCGGTAAGGAATTGGGAGCCGCCTCGTTCAGCTACGGAAGCCAGAAGTTTCCTTGGGCTGGCAGGCTACTATAGAAGATTCATTAAGGATTTTTCCAAGATTGCAGTTCCTTTGACTGCTTTAACGAAGAAAAATGCACCTTTTGTTTGGGAGACCGTGCAGCAAGAGGCGTTTGATGTTTTGAAGAGGACGCTAAGTGAAGCGCCGATACTTGCTCTACCGGAGGGCAATGAGGACTTTGTTGTGTACACGGATGCTTCGAGGTTGGGACTAGGTGCTGTACTGATGCAGCGTGGAAAGGTTATAGCTTATGCCTCGAGACAACTTAAGCAGCATGAAAAGAACTACTCAACTCATGATCTTGAGTTGACAGCTGTCACGTTTGCATTGAAATTGTGGAGACACTATCTCTATGGAACTAAGTGCCAGTTATACACGGATCATAAGAGCCTGAAGTACATATTCAGCCAGAAAGAACTTAATATGAGACAGCGTAGGTCGATGGAACTAATAAAGGATTACGACTGTGAGATCCTTTACCATCCTGGAAAGGCTAATGTAGTAGCCGATGCTTTGAGTCGCAAAGCATATGGTAAGGATTGCTGTTACATGATGACGTCCACGATGTTAACATCCACGATCATTGATGATGTCAAGGCCGCTCAAGAGGAAGCCTTGAAAGACGAGAATGTTGGTGCTGAAGATATAAGAGTGCAAATGAAGAATATGGAAACAAGCGAAACGGGTTTGAAAGGTATATATGGGAGGATCTGGGTGCCGAAGTTTGGTGGGATGCGAAAAGTGATTATCGAAGAAGCACATCAATCAAAGTTTTCTGTACATCCCGGGAGCACAAAGATGTACAACGAGCTGAAAGCAGACTTCTGGTGGCCTGGATTAAAGAAAGACATAGGTCAGTATGTGGAGAGATGCAGAACTTGTCGGTTAGTGAAAGCCGAACACCAACAACCTTACGGTAGTTTGCAACCGCTTCCCATTCCTGAATGGAAGTGGGAACACATAACCATGGACCTTGTCACAAAGTTGCCGAAAACTAGGCGTCAACACGATGCAATTTGGGTGATAGTTGATCGGTTAACTAAGTCCGCACATTTTATTCCGATAAGAGAGAATTATTCTTTGGAAAAGTTAGCACAGATTTATGTGGCTGAGATCGTTTCTAGACACGGAGTACCGAAGTCCATTTTATCGGATCGGGACAGCCGATTTACTTCCAACTTTTGGTCGGCTTTACAAGAAGGGTTAGGAACGAGAATAGCTATGAGTACCGCCTACCGTCCGCAAACCGATGGTCAAAGTGAAAGGACCATCCTAACACTTGAAGATATGATGCGGTCGTGTGTATTGGATCTCGGTGGCAATTGGGATGATCATTTGCCACTGATAGAATTCTCATATAATAACAGTTACCATGCGACAATAAAGAAGGCGCCGTTTGAAGCATTGTATGGGAGAAGGTGTAGGACTCCTACATGTTGGAGGGAAACCGGTGAAACGCCTATTGCTGGGCCGGCATTATTGCAGGAAACGAATGAGAAGATTCAGTTGGTAAGACAGAATATGAAAGCAGCCCAGGATCGCCAGAAAAGTTATTACGACACGAGGCACAAGCCAATCAGTTTCGATGTAAATGATTGGGTTTATTTGAAGGTGTCACCTATGAGAGGTGTTACACGTTTTGTAAAGAGAGGAAAGCTGGCTCCGAGATTTGTTGGGCCATTTTAGATAATAGAAAAAGTTGGAAACCAGTCATATCGTTTAGAGTTGCCGGAAGAAATGTCGGGCATACATCCGGTGTTCTATGTGGGAAATCTCAGGAAGTCATTCACTGCCGAAAACGAAGATTGGGCAGATCACACTGAATTGCAAATTGATGAAAGGCTCCGGTATGTTGAAGAGCCGGAGTGTGTGTTAGATACAAAAGTGAAGAAATTAAGAAGCAAAGAGATAGAAATGGTGCTTGTACGTTGGAAGCATCACAAAGGAGCGAATCATACTTGGGAGACTAAGTCTGAGATGTTAAAGAAATATCTGCAACTTTTTGGATCCGAGTAACTTCGAGGACGAAGTTGAGCGTGGTGGAGCCCATGCTGTAACATCCTCGGATTTAAATTATTGTATTTGAAGTTATTAAGTTTAAAATTGTAATTTAAGTTGAACTACGAAAATGATTGTGTTTTTGGATTATGAAAGTTGGTTGCTATTTTCGAGAAATTATGAAGCTTTGGAATTTTGAATTATTATTATGGAGTATTATGATTTATAATTGTTAGTAAGGATTAAATTAAGACAAAATCAGTATTTAGTGGGATCAGATAAGTTGAGGGGTTAAAAGTGACAAAAGTTGAAATTAAGGAATAAAAGACCATTGGTCTTTCATTTGTATGATATCTCTCTCTCTCTACAACTAAAGAATTCTCTCCATCTCTCTCTCTAAATCCTTGCTGAATATTCGAATTGAGGAACAAAAATTTGTGGATTAAACCAGGAAATTAACAAGATTCAAGTGAATTTAAGGTAAGAAATCCATTTTTAAGTTTTGAGTTTGAATTTTTGGAGAGAAAAGATGAAATTCGGATTTTTAATGAGAGAAATCGTGGTTGCATGTTTGTTATATTAGTTGGGAATCATCAGTTGAACATCATTGAAGCTCCAGAAACAAGAATCGTACCTCAATTCGTCCAAAAAGGTAACAAAATCTGAATTTTATGAAGTTTTTGGTGTTCTTGAGTTTTTTGCTCATTTTTGGTCAAATCTGGATGAAATTTGATGTTAATGTTATGGAATATGATGTAGAAACATTCAATATATGCTAGTATAGCATTATTAGGGATTGCATGTTGTTAGAAATTGATTTTGGAAATTATTAGTGAAAATCCGTAAGTTTCGAAATGCAAACCTGCTGGTGAACTCGGCGAGTTCAGGAGGAACTCGGCGAGTACTCAAGAACAGTTTGAATAAATCTTCAAAAATTCATAAGTGTTGGATCCGAATTCGGTTGGGACCCGAATTCGAATGAGACCCGAAATTTGGATACGACCGAAATCAATTTAAGAACCGAACTCGGAGGGTCCGAATTCGGATGGGTCAACCCAATCCGGATGTGTCCGAAATTCAGTAAATGGTCCGAAATCCGGACAGGAACTCGGCGAGTTCCTTATGCCTACTCGGCGAGTTCGTTCATTTTTGGGTAATTCGGATGGGTTTAAAAGGATCCGAATTTATGGTCAAATAAACAAACTTTTGGGATATCTTCTGCACTATAATTAGGCATATAATGGAGGGTAATTGGGAATAATAACACCTTGAATAACGGTATATAAAATGAGTTTCGGATGATGTTTCCGAATGTTGTAGCACTTTATTGTATACAAGTTGATGGTAAATTGTTAAAGAACATATAATGACAATATGTTTTCATTATGGAAATGAAACAGGTCCCTTGTGGTGTTGTTTAACCCACAGTGGGGTACTTTGTGGATCCGGTTGAAATTCCGAGGAGAAATAATATTGCTTAAAGAATAATAACGCACCCACTGTGAGTACCTTTGATTTTAACATTGCTGCATCTGCATTATGTTTGCATTGCCTGCTGAGGCATGTTGTTTCATTATCGTTTGGCATTCTACTAACTTGCGTATATGTATTGATGCACATTCATACTTGTTGCATGTCCGTTCATTTGTTGTGCATCCTTTTGATGGACCTGCGTGGTCGCATCTGTACTCTGATGTTACTGTGCTATATGACCAAGAGTTTGACACCTCTGTGGTCAGGATAGACAGTAAGTCATCCCCGATGTAATGTCTGCCTCAGATGGTTGGTTTTTCTTATGCCGAGTGTCAGCTCGAAGGAGCTGCGGCTCGGGTTTGCGTACCTTGGGTACGTGTGGAGTATACGGTATGTGTTACCGCGGTTACTCTGGGTGGCATCATAATGATTTGTAGAATGTGTAAAATCATATGGTATTCACTAAGCTTTAGCTTACCCCTTCAGTTGTTATATTTTTACAGGAAAAGGGAAATCTGCTGCGGGACCGTCTAGCTAGGACGTTTATTGAAGTATTTGAAGATTTCCACTGTTTTAACTTGGTATTTGTTTTATGGAATCAATGTTGTAATAAATTTGGGGATGATGTAATACTTTTGGATTTGTAGACTTAGATGTGTAACCTATGTAGCACCGTAGGGTGTTTGTCAGATTTGTATTATTTTATTTTGTATTTTATGCTTCCGCACTTTAATTATGATATCAGATCATTATGTTATCTGTTGTTGGTGAATAATCCTGGGTGAATTGTAAATGGTGGTTAATGTGGCAAGGGTGTCACAATTGACCATGAATCTTCATTCATCCCCACATTAACCACAGAGGTTCCATCCCGAGCACCCCTTCCACACGAGATTAAATGGACCCGAAGTCACCCAACAGATCAAATCATTGGTGATGTTTCAACAGGAGTCCAAACTCGTAGGGCGTCTGCTAATGAATGCCTCTTCGCATCATTCCTTAGTATGATAGAGCCCGCTCGTGTGGATGAAGCCCTAACAGATCCAGATTGGATAGTTGCAATGCAAGAGAAACTCAACCAGTTTGAACAGCTAAGAGTATGGCGGTTAGTTCCCAAACCAAAGGACCGTACAGTGATCAGAACAAAGTGGATCTTAAGAACAAACGAGATGAAAACGGCATTGTGATAAGGAATAAAGCAAGACTTGTTGCCAAAGGCTACCGACAACAAGAAGGGATAGATTATGACGAGACCTTTGCTCCAGTTGCACGGATCGAAGCAATCAGAATTTTCTTGGCGTACGCGGCACACAAAGATTTCAAAGTGTACCAAATGGACATCAAGACTGCCTTTCTAAACGGTGAACTTAACGATGAGGTGTATGTTGAACAACCACAAGGCTTTGTTGACGCACATAAACCCGACCATGTTTATGTGCTAGATAAAGCCCTCTATGGTTTAAATCAAGCACCTCGAGCATGGTATGATAGTCTTTCCAATTTCCTTATTTCTGCCGGTTTCTATAAAGGTGTGGTGGACACAACTCTGTTCACTAAAAGGGAAGGCCCACATATAATGCTAGTACAAATATATGTCGACGACATTATATTTGGATCTACTGACAGTAATTTTTGTAAGGATTTTTCAGCCCTAATGGAGTCCAGGTTCGAGATGAGTATGATGGGGGAAATGAACTTTTTCCTTGGATTACAAGTCAAACAACTTGAGGATGGGATTTTTGTGAACTAGTCGAAATATACTCTTGACATTCTCAAGAAGTATAAGTTAGACTCTTGCACGAGTATCGCAACTCCCATGGCCTCCAACTGTAAGTTAGACACCGATCCTTCTGGGAAAAGTGTCGATAATACCACTTACAGAGGGATGATAGGATCCTTACTGTACTTGACTGCTAGTAGGCCGGATAATGTTTTCAACATGTCTTTGTGCTAGATTTCAGGCCGACCCAAAAGAATCACACCTAACTGTGGTAAAACGCATTTTTCGTTATCGTAAGGGTACACCCGAACTTGGTCTATGGTATCCAAAGGGAACCAATTTTGATCTTACCGCTTTTTCAGATGCTGATTTTGCAGGTTGTAGAGTTGACAGAAAAAGCACGTTGGGAGGAATACAGTTTTTAGGAGATAGACCGGTTAGTTGGTCTTCCAAAAAGCAGAACTGTGTTTCCACATCCACAGCTGAGGCTGAGTATGTAGTAGCAGCAAGCTGTTGCTCTCAAGTGCTGTGGATGAGAACACAGTTACGCGATTATGGATTCTAACTCACCAATATCCCAATTTACTCTGATTCTCGAAGTGCAATTGCCATCTCTTGCAATCCCGTGCAGCACTCTCAAACAAAACACATAGATATCAGGTATCAATTTATTAAAGATTACGTAGAAAAGGGAACCATTGAGTTGTATTTTGTTGGCACAAAATATCAACTTGCGGATATATTTACTAAAGCTTTAGATGAACCTCGTTTTCAGTTTTTAGTATCCCATATCGGCATGTTGAATCCACCTTCCAATTAAATATCAGATATTGTCTTAAATAATTCTATTTCAATCCATCGTGATTGAAATTCCTTTATTTTAAAAAATATCTGTTATTTAAATTTAAGGATTGTGTCACAAAATTGAAACTCAATATTTCCTTATCTGTGTACATTTTTAATAATTAATGATCCTGACAAATTGCTATGTGAATTGTTCATCACGGAGTGGGACGCAAACATAATCCAGGTTTGTCTGTATCTTTAAGGCTAAAAAGGTTCAAGAACTTAATCTGAAAACGATAAAAGAAGGGAAGAGGTATTTATTTGAGGGGGAGTATAGTTAGGATGTTAATTTTTATAATTCTTTGTTTCTTTTTAATTTTAGTAGTTAAATTTTTAAATTTTAGGTTGGTTATATTTTAGTTTATTTTTAAGTTTAATTTAATAGGTCAGAAAATCCAAAAAAAAAAAAAAAAGATTTTAATCGTTCAAATTTATCAAAAAGCCAAAAATATTTTATGTTATTTTATTTTATTTTTGTCTTAACGTTAATTTTAAAAGAAAATATCAAAAATATTTTATTTTGTTTTGCTTATTTTTTGTTTCAAAGAAAAACTCAAAAAGATGTAATAATTTGGGTCAAATTTTTGTTTAAATTTGTTTTGTTATTTCTATTAATGTTTAAGGCCCAAAATCCCTTGGTTTATTTTTGTGTGTGTGGTGAGTTCAAATCCGACGGCCCATCTCTCTATTTTGGGCGCGGATCTGATGTGATGACCCGACCCGACCCGCACCCTTTAAAAGGGTGGGTCAACGGTCAATGTGCAAACATTTCTTCATTTTCAAGTTTTCTTCTCCTCTTCTTCCTCTTTCTCCCGTCGCCGACGACCGCCTCATCCACCATTTCCGACTTCCAAGCTTTGAGCACCATCAAGTTTCTTCATTTTTCTTACTTATTTCGACTTCTGCACAACCAGGTATCCTATTTCTATCTTTATTTAAGCATTTAACGTCTTAGAGTGTGTTTGATTTTCAAATTTTTATTAGTTGTTCCTTTCGGTTTTTTCTAGTTTTAGGTACTTTAATGTGTTCTTGTTACTTCCTTATAGTTAGATAAAACGTTCATCATGCATTTTTAGACTAGGATCTGTAATTTCATGCATTTTCATTAACTTTTAACTATTCACGTTCATAAATTGCATGAACTCATTAACTGCTGCATGCATCTTAGGACGTCCGAATTCGGACCATCATCCGAATTCGGATGTCCCACTTAGGCTAATTTTCAACTTTTTCAAAGTAACCAGACCGAATTCGGACCACTGTAGACCCGAATTCGGACATCCGAAGCTCGGAATTCGGATCACTGTTGATCCGAATTCGGTCCATCACATTTTTCAAAAATTACATTTTAAGCCTAAGTGTTTCTGTCATGTTCATCCGAACTCGGATGAGATCCGAATTCGGTCCTAATCCGAATTAGAGTTCCATCCGGATTCGATCTTTTGTCTTCATTGCATACATACCATTTCATCCATTCATACCATCCGAATTCGGACCAAAATCACAAATTCATCCGAATTCGAGTCAAATCCACTTAACCACTTTCATGCTTTTCGGACCACATCCGAATTCGGTCCATCATGTCACCCAATCCGAATTCGGTTCTGAAAAGTACCATTTCATGCATCATCCGGATTTCAACATGATCCGAATTCGGTGACACTGTTCATCCGAATTCGGACCATCCGAAATCCAACACTTAGCATTTTTCAAAATTTTACATTTTTGCATTTTCACTATAAATTCAAAAATACAAAAATATTTTCATCAAGGTGCACCGTTGATTAGAGTTAGGACTAGTGTTTGAGTGAAAAGGTCTGATATAACATCGGTCTCTTAACGATTGACTTTGGACTTTATTAGTAGAATTTTATTCTACTAATAAAGACCCGATGCTAAACAGATCAGACAGTTTCTATTTCACACTAATCTAGACTTCACATCAATGCCTTATCATATAAAGTCTTATTATTCTAACTCTGATGCACAATTGCAGGATGATGGAACCGGCTGTTAACCTAGCCATACCCCATCCCCCCATCCCAAATAATAACACCCAACTCCCAGAACAATCCATCCTCCCCAACGCCGAGTTTGTCGAGTTTATTCCACACAACTTCCAGCTCGACGTTTCCATCCTAACCAAGGAGCCCCAAACCCTCGAATTTGACATCCTCACTCGCCACCCCATCTATTACGCCTTATCCACCGCAATTGTTGTTCCCTAGATTTACCTTCAACAATTCTGGAACAGGTTGCAATACTTTCCTGACGCCGAACCCAACTTTACATCCACCATCGATTGTGTTCCAGTCAAACTCACCATATCCGCCATACGCCATATCCTTCACATACCCGCCGAATTCTACCTACCACCCGCGAACATTTTGATCCCAACCCTTCCATCATCGAAACCTTAGTAGAAATCCAAACACTGGGTTATGATGGCCCTCTTTCCAAACCCTCAGATTTCCGGACCAAAAATCTTCAATCTCACTGGCGGATCCTCTTTGATGTAATCAACAAGTGCTTCACCGCAAAGCACTCCGGCCACGACTCCGCCTCGGCTCATGTACTAGCCATGGTCACCGACTTTGCCTTTGACCGACATGTGGATTATGCTGCTTTCCTTTTCGAGGAATTAAGAAGAGTCCACGTGGAGAGGGGAACCAAGAAAGGCAGAAAATACATACCTCTACAGCGGTTTCTGCAGCTCATCATCCAGTACGCCATGGACAATGATGACGATATCCACGAACGTCCAGAGGCAGACGTCTACCCAACTGTGGCAATCCAAAAGCTAAATCTGCCAAAGGGGGCCCCTACAGTGCCAATAATGAAAATTCCTCTATCCCTGCTAATGATGTCAAGGGGGTTGGAACGGGTTAGGGCGTATATTCAAGAGTGTTATCCGGATGAGTCTCAGTCAGATGCGACTGAGACTAGCCAATCCGAAGGTGAGACGAGCATGAGTGAGGATGAGGGAGCTCAGGAGGACGTTCAACAATCTGTGGGTATAGGTGAGAGGGAGCATCTGTTGGTGAGCGAGGGAGTAGGAGGTGAGGCGGCAGAGACGGCGGATTCAGAAAGAACCGTCTCTGTCGTGCGAGCGAGGGATATTCAATCCGAGGGTGAACCAAACCCAATCAGCCGGACTCCTCACCATAAGACCGTCCGTCCAACGGTCGAAATCACCACCACCACCCACTTGGTTTTCCCTCAAAGGGAGACCACTTCATTCCACGGGGTCATAGTACATACACCATCGCCCTCTCATTCGGAGAGTGGCGGTGTTGAAAGAGGTCACAATCCTCCCCATGTGACCGAACTTCATTCATTCACAATTCCTTCCCCTCACAAAGTCACAACGGACGATGCCTCCATGGCATCCCCAAGAGCTGCCTCCGTGGCAGCTCCTCAAACTTCCGGATCTGAGCGTTCTACACAGGAGCCAGAAATGACGGAAGGAAGACCGGGAGTGGCTCAATCAACGCCATCCACTTCCGGCCATCTCCCAATCAATTTGGAGATGTTAACGGCAGCTCTACGTGCTGCCGATGTGATTACCCGGGCTGACCTGGACGCCCAAAGGGAAGCTGCCGAGGAACGTCACACCGCCCTACTTTCACTCATAAAGGGTAAGGGTGTCGCTTCCGAAGCAGGCCCTCCACCAGGATCCCATTCAGTCCAAAACCAACTGGCGGAGCTCTTGGACAAGATCGATGCGCTTACACGCCTAATCCTGCAAGTCCAGGAGCTGATTAATTCAAGAATGGACCGCCTTGAGTCGGCAGTAATCGAACTCCAGTGCCGTCCTCAAGCAGAGGCCCCAAAAAGAAAGCATGACGATCGGGACGACCCTGATCATCATGAGGGGGAGAAAAGGCAGAAAGTTCAGCATGAGGAACCCATGATGTTAATAGGGGGAGCAGAGACCACCGAAGGGACAGAGTTTCAGGGGTCAGGGGAACAGAGGCAGGAGGCTCAGGAATACTTATTTATAGAAGACGAGCCCATGGTCGAGGGTCCAGCTCCATTGGATCCGATGACAGCTATGGTAGAATTCGAGGAAGCTCATGAGAAAGTTGAAATCATATTGGTATCTGATTCAGATTCCGATAATGAACCTTAATAATTCTTAAGCCTGAACCCGAGTCTCCAACGAAAAAATCTTCATCCTCTTCCTTTGACTTCCTAAACTCACCACCACCAGCCCCTCAAGAAGAAATCCTATCATGTATCCAAGCTCCCCAGTCACTCAAAGAATCCCACATTGTCCTAAGCCCTCCAAGATCCCCAAGCCCTCCTCCAGTCCAACAAACCGAACATCCAGGTCCTTCCCAAACCAAAAGGGTTGATTGCTTTGATGAAACTCCAGAAGGACCTGGTGTTTATAGGAAAGATGACATATTCTGGGTAGGCCAGTATTCAAAAGGTGAAGTTCAAAAACTGCCTCAAGAAGAAAAGGACAAAATTCGACAAGAACGGCAGGGGACAATTATAAAGCTTTTTGAAGCTAAAAGGTCTGAAATCGAAGAACCCCCCGTTCAGGGCCTCAAAGAATTCTTACAGAAGTTTCCCCCGGAGCAGTTTTAGAACCCGTACTTAGAAGAGAGATTCAAAATGGTATTCAGAAAGAAGCCTGGATCCTTCAGCAGACGCCTACTTATGGAACTTACAAATGTAACCAAAGCTGAACAGGCCGAATACTATCAACTGATGCTCCGGGAAAGAAGGTCAAAAGTCTCAAAGTCGAAGATAAAGAAACTCCGAACCATAACAATGTCCAAAAGAGCCAAAGTCTACTATCCTTCCTTTCTAGTAGAAAGAGAAGATGGCACGGCTGATGACATCTTCGAGAATGACCTAGACTTCATTAGTGCGGACGACGTTGAGTTTCTACACAACTGCTTAAAAAATCGCATCAAAAAACGTCTGTCCCACATGACTGCTGTAGGTGCCCTAGTTCGAAGCATGAACCGCCTCTCGATCATTATGTGCCTCAGAGAATTCCAGATGGCGATCGAGAGCGCGTTGGTTAAAGTGGGCCTATGAGCACCAGAACAGGATAGCTTCCTTCTAGCCCATCATCCGGCTTACAGAGTTGTACTCTCTGGAGACCCGGGTGTCATTTTTGTCAATTACAAGGGCTATAAAAGGTACATGCACTTTGAGGATCTTCCATGCTACTCCGATGGTACACTCCGATTGTTTCGAGCTGCTCTTACACAGAAAGTACAAGATTTTGACGCTCAACCAGATCCTGAACAAAGATGCTCACCAAAGGAGATACAGGATACCCTCAGCGGCATTGACCTTTTGAACGAACGACTACATATGAGACAAGTGACCAGACGCTTCGACGTCATCCTTGGACTCCGAGAATCAACTGATCACGCCAGAGTTCCAGGTCCCCCTAAATGATCGAAAAGGGGGAGATTGTTAGACATTTAATTTCGATCATAGGGAGTTATTTTGTAATAATTATTTACTTATTGTTTAGTCTTGTATTTATTTCCTTTGTATTTTATTTCTATGTAAAAGTCAAGGGACTAAATGTGACAATGCTCCATAGTTAATTAAAGGAGCCTAGAAATAGGCTCCTAGGGTTTTGTAATTGATACACGGTTGACATTGAATGAAAAGAAGCAGTCGCCAAAAGCAAATATTCTCTCAACATTCATTGTGTCTTTTTTCATCATTTCATAATTATTGAGCTAGTTTCTTCTTGTGATTGATAGTAGAATCATTAAAGGTGCTGAATCATTTACGGGAATACTATTTACATTAATTATGTACTTAGTTGAATTAATCCATCATATCGTAAATCGATCGGTGTAATTGATTTCCTGATTCATCGCACCGATGAATTTGATTCTAATTGAGTTGAATTTTCTTGTGAACACTGTTAATCACTTGATTAATTGTTAATGACTACTGATTAGGTTATAATTAGCTAGTAAATACGGATGTGGTCATGGATGCTAACCTAGTTTAATGTCGGATGTTACAGTCTCCCCCTATTAAGGGATTTTCGTCCAGAAATTAGCTCGTGTTCTCCACTGCTTGAGTATTTGAGAACATATGAGGGTATTTTTCCCGGAACTGATCTACACGTTCCCATGTAAACTAAGGACCTCGTTTAGAGTTCCATCTGACTTTTATTATAAGGATTCAGATGTGCTTTAGTTTCTTGACTTCTCGGTCCATTATTTCCACGAGTTTTTCAACGAAGTTCAACTTATCGTCTAGCTCCAGCTCGTCCATGGGTATGATGAGTGTTTCATCAACCAGACACTTCTTAAGGTTGGATACGTGGAAGGTATAGATTACTAAGCTCTGGGGGCAGATCGAGTCGGTAGGCTACCAGGCCAATTCCTTTGGAAATCTTGAATGGTCCGATAGAACGAGGAGTGAGTTTTCCTTGTTTCCCAAAATGGATTACGCCTTTCCAGGCGAGACTTTCAACATTACATGATCTCCCTCCTGTAATTCCAAATCCTTCTGTCGAACATCTGCATAGCTTTTCTGTCGATCCCGTGCGATCTTAATACTCGAGTGATAACTGGATGATCTCGGTTCCAGTGATCTAGCTATCTCCTATCTCAGCCCAATAAAGCAGTGACTGAAACTTCCGCCCATAAAGTGCCTCGAATGGAGCAGTCTTAATACTCGAGTGATAACTGTTGTTATAGGAAAACTCAACTAATGGCAGTTGCCAGTCCCAACCTTTGCCAACGTCGATAACACATGCCGTTAGCATGTCCTCCAATGTCTGAATTGTTCTTTCACTCTGACCATCTGTCTGCGGGTGATAGGCGGTTCTAATATCCAGGCGTGTACCCAATGCCTCTTGTAACGATTGCCAAAATCTAGATGTGAACCGGCAGTCCCTATCTGATAAAAATGATACTGGAACTCCATGCCTTGAGAAGACTTCTTTGAGATAAATTCGTGTTAAATTATCCATCTTATCAGTCTCCTTGATTGGCAAGAAGTGTGCAGTCTTTGTTAGTCGATCCACAATCACCCAAATGGTGTCATAACCTCCAGAAGTCTTTGGCAACTTTGTGATGAAGTCCATGGTTATATTCTCACACTGCCACTGGGGTATTTCCGGTTGAACCAACAACCCTGATGGCTTCTGGTGTTCAGCCTTAACTTTCAAACATGTTAAGCATTTGCTGACATACGTAGCAATGTCAGCCTTCATGTTTGGCCGCCAGTACATTCCCTTTAAGACGTGATACAACTTATCTGACCATGGGTGAATAGCATATCTTGTTTTATGCCCTTCATCCATGACCAGCTTCGTCAATCCTCTGAATTTTTGTAGCCAAATTATGCCCATGATGTACCAACATCCATCGGTCTTGATTTCAAACTGCTTATCCATTCCTCTCAAGGATTCATCCAGCAGATTACCCTCCTTGTCTGCTTCCTCTTGTGCCTTGCGGACTTGAGAGTTCATGTTTGACTGTATGGTCATGACCAAAGCTCAAACTCCTAAGGGTTTAACCCGTTCCTTCCCACTCAAAGCATCAGCTACTACATTTGCCTAACCCGAATGATAACGGATCTAACAGTCATAATCGCTAAGCAGCGCAACCCAGCGTCGCTGCCTCATGTTTAACTCCTTCTGATTCAGAATATGCTGAAGGCTCCTGTGTCTGTAAACACCGTGCACTTTGTATAGTAGAGGTAGTGCCTCCATATTCTGAGAGCGAATACCATAGCCCCAAGTTCTACGTCGTGATTCGTGTAGTTTACCTCATGAACTTTAAGTTGCCGCGATGCATAAGCGATAACCTTATCTCTTTGCATTAACACACAACCCAATCCATTGTGTGAGGCATCGCAGTAAACAACAAAATCTTCTATTCCTTCCGGTAGGGACAGAATAGGTGCACTACATAATCTCTGCTTCAACAGCCGGAATGCCGTTTCCTGATCTTCACCCTAGTTGTACTTTATGTCTTTTCGAGTCAATTCCGTTAAAGAACCAGCTATCTTCGAGAAGTTTTCAATGAATCGCCTATAATAACCGGCAAGACCTAAGAACTGACGGATTTCGGTGGGAGTCCTAGGAGTTGCCCAGTTCTTAATGGCCTCGATTTTTGATGGGTCTACCTGAATTCCTTGGCTATTGATCACATGCCCTAGTAATTTGACTTCTCGTAGCCAAAATTCACACTTAGAGAATTTTCCGTACAACTGTTCTTTCTCTAGAAGCTCCGAAATCAACTTTAGATGCTGCTCATGCTCCTCCCTATTTCTGGAATAGATAAGGATATCGTCTATGAACACTATTACGAATTTGTCCAAATACGATTTACACACTCGATTCATAAGGTCCATGAATACGGCTGGTGTGTTGGTCAAACCGAATGGCATCACCTAAAATTCGTAATGACCATAACGGGTTCTGAACGTTGTCTTGGGTATATCTTCCTCCCGAACTTTTACTTGGTAATAACCGGATCGCAGATCAATCTTAGAGTAAAAACTAGATCGTTGGAGTTGATCGAATAGATCCTCGATTCTGGGGAGAGGGTATCGTTTTTTGATCGGTTACTTGTTCAGCTCTCGATAATTGATGCACATCATAAAGGATCCGTCCTTCTTCTTGACAAACAAGACCGGAGCTCCCCAAGGTGAGGAACTTGGTCGAATGAATCCTTTTTCCAACAGTTCTTGTAACTGATTGGATAATTCTTGCATCTCTGACGGTGCGAATCGGTAGGGTGCTCGTGCGACAGGTGCAACTCCAGGCACCAAGTGAATCTGAAATTCTACTTGCCTAGTTGGTGGAAGTCTAGGCAAGTCTTCAGGAAAAACTTTTGGGTAGTCACGAACAACCGGGATTTATTCAAGTCGCTTTTCCTTCGACTCCTTTTCCACTAGCTGAACTAACACTGCTTGACAACCTCTTCGAAGGCATTTCAGCGTTCTTAGACCAGAGATGACGTTCAACTGGCGATTCTTTCTTTCTCCTTGGACTGTGAGTACTTTCTTTTTCTTCAGTGGTATTCTTACAACCTTCTTACCACATATGATTTCGGCATGATTGTCAAACAACCAATCCATACCGATAACTACATCGAAGCTTCTGAGTTCAATAGGCATCAAGTTTATCTTAAAGGGATGATCTGCCAATTTTAGTGTGCACTCCTTAATTATACTATTTGCTTCAATCAACTTTCCGTCCGCAAAATCTATGGCATAAGCATTTTCTAATGGGGAAAGAATGGCATTCAGTTGTTCACTAAACTTAGCGAATATAAAACTTCTATCAGCCCCAGTATCAAATAGCACATAAGCCTACATATCATTAAGAAGGAATGTACCCGTTACTACGTTGGGATATTGACGAGCGTCACCTGCTGCCAATAGAAAAGCACTCCCTTGAGCTCCACCACCGTTTCCTTTTCTTGGGACAATCCTTCTTGAAGTGCCCAATGTTCCCACATTCGAAGCAGCTCCTATGCGTGCCGCTGCTGCCTCCGTTGGTGTTAAACTTACAGTCTTGGGTCAAATGACCGAGCTTCTTACATTTCCTGCAAGGGTTGGACAGGGACATACGTGATGGTAGGTGCATAGGTTACACCATCGTTTAGTGTCGATATAGCCTTTCCTAGAATCAGTTCCGGCGACAAAAGATTTGATGGTTTCGGGCTTTTTGGATGTGAGCCCGAACCTTTCCCTGATTTTTCTTCCCACTTCCTCTTGTTTTCCCCAGTTTTGGCCTCGTTCTTTCGGGCCACTTGGTCCAACAAGTTGTTCGCCATTTGGATGACGCTCTGAATAGTAGTTGGGTTGGATGCAGTGACATTTCCTTGAATTTGGGGGGCGATTCCCCAAAAGTAGCGCTCAGTTTTCTTGTATTCCGGAGTGACCATCTGTGGGCATAGCAGACTAAACTCGCTAAAACGGTTGGTGTACCCCGCTACATCCATTCCTTTCATAGCCACATTCCGAAACTCTGTCTCCATCTTTTATAGTTCATTTCACGGGTAATACTCATCTGTCATCATTTGCTTTAACTCGGTCTAGGCGAGTTGGTAAGCTGTATCGATTCCCACAGACCGAGCATAATAATTCCACCATGTCAAGGTGCCATCTTGAAGAGTGTGGGTGGTGAACTTGACCCTCTCATCCTCGATGCAACCACTAACACGAAACACCGACTCCAGTTTCTCGAACCAGTGAACTAGTCCGACAGCACCTTCAGTTCCGTTGAAGTATCGAGGCTTTCAACTTAAGAATCCTTTGATTCCACATCCTTTCTGGGTTTAATCAGACCCTCCCGTGGTGTGACTACCACCTCCGTCGCCGTTTGCGGTGCTATTTCTGTTGGTCTTATACGTGGCTATAGCTGCTGCCACTCGTTGCGCGACTAGTTGTTCGATCTCAGCGGTGTTCATGGCTCTCTTTGGCGGCATTATCTTAAAATTTAAAGAATAGAGCATAGTGTAAGAAGTTGAGTCTTAAAGATTTAAATTTTTCTTAAGACACGGTTCTATAGTCATCAAACACAGATTCATAAATAACTTGAAATTATCATTAATCATTCATAATTATCTTACATTGGGGTGGGTTATTACCCGAAAAATTTTAGTCCTACACTATTACACAATAATTTCCTAGCATTACTACGATAGGGGGGGGGGGGTACTAGGTGTGGGAGTGATCGGGGGTCTCTCCCTTTTCAAATGCATTGAGGCGCTGTGTCAGCTCCTCATTACGGGCCTCGCTCTCGGCTAATCGTTGTTGAAGCTCCTCTAGCCCGGCCTGTTGGACGGCGACGGCGTGCTGGTTGGACCAGTAGATGTTGGAGTTTTGCAACTCGTACCATTCCATACGAGCAGTCATCTCTCCAATGTGTTGGTTAAGAAACCGAATTTGGAGGTCGTGCCTTGAAAACGTTGCTACCATGAGAGGTATGGTCTGGTCGGCTGGCTCTTAAGTGAGCGGTGGGGTATGTGCAGAGGATGGTCCTCCGATCTCAAAGTGGGAGAGGATTCCCTCCTCCTGCCTCCACTCTTGGAGGGTCTCGGGCATCGAGCCTCATCTACGGGCGTTTACCCGTCGTTGCTGTGGTGGTGAACTAGGTTGGGGAGTCGGGATGGTAATAGACTCCCACCTTGGTATGATTACCCTCTTTCGGGGTGTAAACAACATCTTTGGGCCGTTGGGGTGGGGACGATACAGCTTGAATGACGGAACCTCGGGGTGATATTGGATGTAAGAGGGGGCCACTGGGGATGGTGGGTCCTCTCCGGATGGTTCTCCCCATCCGCTGGAGGATTTATCTTCCTCCAAGGGCTCCTCCTAGTCCGATTTTTTCATGGGTTTTTCGTCTTCCGAAGGGTCTTCCTCCCCATTTGGGTCCTCCTCGGTGAACAGCTCTGGGTTGTATTGGCTGGTGGGAGTATGCTCCTCCTCCGAGTCAGACTAAATGATTACAACTTGGTTTGACATGATGCTGCTATCAAGGTCCATTTATAGTCTTTTAGTTAGATACAAAATATTTTCAAAAATCAGTAAAACTTAAATGTAGTTATAGTCTAGGGTATTAATGCAACCTAGTTCACTATAACTATGGCTTTGATAACAATCTGTCACACCCCGTTACCCCGGTTGGCAACGAAGCATGACATCGCGGAAACGTAACCATAATCATAACGAACGACCACTATATGGACGTTTTCAAAATACATCGATATAACTTCAAAGTATAGAAATGTTTTACATAACCCAAAAATGATAAAGAGTAGTTTGCAAGATACAGAGATTTAAATACATATTTAAATTAACAAAAATAATGCAAATAAATCTCTGATGGTTTGAAAATGAATGCGACTCCAAAAGTACGGAAGCTTGAAAATAAATCCGACGCGGTGCACTTGCCTTAATATCCTGAAAATACATGCTAAAATACGCCAACAACATTGTTGGTGAGCTCATAGGTTTACCCGTAAATATGACTTGTATGGACATTAACAGTTGAGTTTGAATTTATAAAATCATAAATTTAATTTTATGTATTACATATAAGCCATCATTCAACCAAAACTTAATTATGAGTTTGCCCTGTGCAGTATTCCCATATGTAATACTGTAATGTTAAATATATATGCATTCCGCCGTTAGCCGGTTAAGACTAACCCTAATGGGGGACATGACTCCCGATAGATCTATCCACAATATATTCGCGCTTACAAATAAATGTAACTAACAGTTCATGATTTGAGGGCTGATAGAACCACATGTGTAATACATAATAGAAATGAAGTAGTTTCCGTGTCCATATGAAAAGGTAGCATGTAATTTGACCCCAAAAGATAACAGTGTGAAAATAGGGGCTATGAAGACTCACTGAGAGTGCGATGGCAAAAGTATGAGCGTAAAATGCAAGTTAGCGTAGATTGATGGGTGATGATCTGGATGTGATTAACCAAGCCCTAAATGATATAAGGGACATAATAATCTGCCATATTTGATAATACGTATATATAAAGTTTTTAATGTCTTAAATCACGCAACATTACATGTTTATAAATAAAACCTACTTAAAACGTCAAGTTTATATATATATATATATATATATATATATATATATATATATATATATATATATATATATATATATATATATATATATATATATATATATATATATATATATATATATATATATAATTTTTAACTTTTTGAAGGTTTTTCGGCCTACTTTGAAGCTCTTTTTGACCAAGCTCTAAAACGATTTAGGCTTTGGTTTTCTTAGTCATTAAACTACTATATAGAATGAATTTTTAAAGTTAAGAACGACCATTTTTCAAGGTGTTTAGATTAGGGAAAAAGCTCGTTAAAAACCCTATGTTGGCCATTTTTGAGCTGTCAAACTTTCGGTTCCGAAACAATATCTTGGGGTTCTAAACTACATAATAAATTATGAAAACTTCCAGAGTTTTAGTTAAGACACAAATCTAACTTTTGAGAATAGAATCAACTCATTTTGTTAACTTATGAATTAGTTATGATTTTTCAAAGTTGATGCAACATTTCTGCCAAAATTCCGTATTTCATAAACTTGAAATACCTTGTGATTCTTGTTGTTTATACAAAGACTACTTGTATAAAAAGTTATAAAACACATTTATATAACTTGTTTTCATAATATTTACACTTATATGAAAACAACTAGAGATTTATAAACTTGAGTTTTTATGAAACTTGTTGTTGTTGGTGATTATATATATTATGCAAGACTTATATAAACATTAATATAAGATATAATAGGTTAGTATTTACTTACTTTGATGTTTTAGAAGAATGAAAATTAGTAGAAGGTTGGATCTTCAAAGGTTGCACCAAGAACACTTTAAGATATGAAGAAAACTTGAAAGAAAAATTGTGTGGAGTATATGTGTGCGTGTGGCCGGTTTCTAGAGAGGGAGAAAGAGATTTTTGGTGTGATTAAAATGAATGGAAATGCTCTCTATTTATAGAGGAGGAAACTATCTTTGTGATGATGGTGGATGTGAAGGTTGAGTATGAGATCTTGTTTCAAATGAAAGAGGAGGGTTTGATTTTGGTATGTTGAGTAAAAAAAATATATTTCAAGTCCTTTTGTCATTCTCCTATGGCCGGCCTAATGAGGGTGTATTTCCATGTATTTTTAATTTTTTTTTGTATAAAAGTATTTAGAATGTATTCTTGTATTTCCCTTTTCTTGTAATTTCATAAATACTTTTGGATGCATTGTTTTAATGAATTGTTTTAGTGTTGCATAATTATTGTTAAGTGTATTAGTGTATGATTAGTGTCACTAATCATAGATTAATTATGTACTTAGTAGAATTAATCCATCATATCATAAATCGAGCGGATTAATTGATTTCTAGATTCATCGCACCGATGAATTTTATTCTAATGGAGTTGAATTTCCTTGTGAACATTGTTATCACTTGATTAATTGTTAATGACCACTGATTAGGTTATAATTGGATAGTAAATACTGATTAGGTCATAGATGTTAACCTGGTTTAATGCCGGATGTTAAACCCCATATGATAACTCTCCATCTGGCATGCTTTTTAAAGGCATTAAAGAGTCTGAAAGCTATGAATTGTTTGAGACCAGCTTTGTGAAGATCTGAAGCTCTTTGAAAATACATTCTTTTAGTCAGAGGGTCCAGAAAGAATACCCCCACTTCAGGCACTTCAATGAACTTGCCTGCTTCAGGTTCAACACCTTCAGGCAAGCTGTGATCAACTCCTCTGATTTCAACAGCATACATACCTTGTTTAATCATCATGACCAGCTCCTCAAGCTCTGTATCTTTCTTTTGTTTTCTAGGCTTGATCTTAGGTTCCACTTTTGAAGTACCTTTGATCATTTCTTCTGAATCACGCCTAGATCTCTTACCTTCTCCATCAAGTTTTTCACATATGCCTGGCAATTTTAGCAATCTTAGATTTTGATCTGCTCAGGGCAACTGCTAGTTCTACCCACTCTCTGTATCCCATATTTGCCACATCAGTGGATTCATAAGCTTCCAGTTCAGGGCCTTCAGCACCAAGCCTTGTGATTTGAAGCCTCCACCAAGGAGTTGGCATCCACCTGTTGTGCTCTTTCTATCTAGCCTACATCCTGCAAAATTCAGAATCTGAATATCCAATTAGTGCAAGGCTTGAGTCTTTGGGGTACCAAAGACCTAAACTTGGTGTACCCTTTAGGTATCTGAAAATTCTTTTCACAGAAGTTAGAAGGGATTCATTTGGTTCAGCTTGAAACCTAGCACATGGATAGGTAGCAAACATTATATCCGGTCTTCTAGCTATTAAGTATAGTAAGATCCCAATCATACATCTGTAAGCTGTTACTGAAACAACTTTGCCACAGGTATTAGCATCCAATTTTACGGTGGTTGCATTCAATAGATCTAATGTATACTTTCTTTGATTTATGAAAATTCCATTTAAGGTTTGTTTAACTTGTAATCCTAGAAAGAAAGTAAGTTCACCCATCATGCTCATTTCATACTTAGATTTCATGAGCTGTGAAAAATTCTTGCATAACTTTCATTAGTAGAACCAAATATAATGTCATCCACATAAAATTTAAACAAGCATTATGTCAGTTTTGACTTTCTTTATGAACAATGTAGTATCCACTTTACCTCTGGAATAACCATTACTCATAGAGAAATTAGTAAGAGTATCATACCAAGCTCTAGGGGCTTGTTTCAGACCATAGAGTGCTTTGTCTACCTTATAGACAAAGCCTGGATGATGTTCATTTCAATACCCGGAGGCTGCTTAACATATACCTCTTCTTGCAGCTTTCCATTAAAAAACGCACTCTTTACATCCATTTAAAATACCTTCATGCTCTTGTAGGAAGCATAAGCTAGAAACCAACGAATTGCTTCTAACTCGGCTATTGGAGAAAATGTTTCATCATAATCAATACCTTCTTCTTGTCTATACCCTTGAGCAATAAGTCTTGACTTATTTCTTATAACATGACTTGCTCATCCATCTTGTTTCTGAAAACCCATTTGGTGCCAATTATAGTTTTCCCTTTAGGCATAGGAACCAACTGCCACACTTTGTTTCTGTCAAACTGATTGAGTTCCTCTTGCATGGTAGTGATCTAATTTGCATCTTTCAGTGCATCTTCAACTTTCTTAGGCTCCATTAGGGACACAAAACTTGAAAACGTACAAAAGTTTTCCAAGACTGTCCCATATTGTTTGCTCACCATTGTTAATATCACCAATGATTTGATCATTTGGGTGACACCTGATCCACTTAGGATCATTTTTTAATGAAGATTCCTCTGTATCAGTTTCATTCTCACCAGGTCTTGTAGAACGGCTTTAATGATTTTAGACACACTGACATCTTGAGCCTGTTCACTTGTTGAGGATGAGTCATTATTGTTGAACACATCATCTGAGGATTCATGGAAATCAACATTGATTGGTTCTGGACATGGTATATTGACTATATCAGTACACTTATTTACACAGGGTGTACCAATGTAATCATCATCATGTCCATTGTGATTAATAGGTTCCCCTCAGGGTGGATGTGGATGCTTTTGAGTCATTTTCTTTAGCGTTGGAATCCATAAGATCATCAAAGCTAAAATCTCTTGGAACTGATTCAGGAACAACTTTGGTAGAAGGATTTGCAGACTCTTGAAAGGTGACATTGATAGATTCATCTATCACCTTTCTTTTTGGGTTGTATATCTGTAGCCTTTGGAAACAGCTGAGTATCAAATAAACACTCCTTCATCAGCTTTGGCTTCAAATTTGGACAGCTAGTCCCTTTGGTTCAGCATGAAACAAGGGCATGGAAACACATGGAAATACCTTAAATTTGGCTTTCTCACTTTGATTAATTTATAGGGACTCTTGTTGAACCTCTGTACCACTAAGGATGTGTTTTGAGTGAAGCAAACTGTATTAACAGCTTCAGCCCAAAATGATGAAGGAAGACCTGATGCACACAGCCTAGTCCTGGCAGCTTCTATAAGAGTTCTGTCTCTCTATTTAGCAACTCTATTTTGTTGTGGAGTTCTTACAGCTTAAAATTTTTGAGAAATTCCCTTTTCTTCACAGAAGTCCTCAAGAGTATGATTTTTGAATTCAGTACAATGATCACCTCTGAGCTGCTTGACTTGGGCAGAGTTCAGAACTTCCATCTTTTTGATAAACCTAATAATTACTCTGGCAGCCTCTCCTTTGGTCTTTAGGAAGATCACCCAAGTGTACCTAGGTAACTCATCAACCATTACTAATATGTATATTTATTCTACCTCCTACTTGGGACACTAACAGGTCTAAACAAGTCCATGTGGATTAAGAAGAGAGGTGTATCAATAGAGAAATTATGTTTAGATTTGAAAGATGTTTTTCTTTGCTTACCCTTCTCAGAAGTTGTGCAGAGTTTATCCTTAACATAAGTTATAGAAGGCAAACCTGTTACTAACTTTTTCTTACAGAGTTTGTTGATATTCTTGAAGTTCAGGTGTGATAGCCTTTTGTGCCATAACCAGTTGCATTGCTTCTTGAGATGAAACAGGTTTCAGTTGTTGGATCAGGAGATTTCATATCTACAACACATACACGTTTCTTTCTTTGTCCACACAGCACAACTTTGCCTTGGGGATCCAGTATGTACCCTAGGTGCTCATGAAAGTTAACCTTGTAGCCAGCATCGCACAGTTGACTAATGCTTACAAGATATTGTTTTAGGCCAGACACACATGCTAGTCTTTTGTAGATTGCAGCACCAGCATGAAGGGTACCATATGCTTCTGTGGATCCCTGGACATTCCCACCAAATATGACCTTTGGGCCTTTTTCAGGCTTGAGATCACTCAACAAGTCTTTACAACCTGTCATGTGGCCAGAGCAGCCACTGTCAAAGTACCAAACCTGCCTTGGTTGTTTATCCAGCAGAATGACATGGGGAAATATTAGTTTTTAGGGAAACTCATCATTGTAAGGTCTGTTGACAACGGATCTATCTTGACGCGACACCTGCCAATGAGTGTGGAATCCTCGTTAGCGGCTTGACGGATATATCACGCACACCGAAACACGGAGACTACCACGGTGATAGGCGTACAACTTAGAACGCTCCGACAAAATGATTCTCTCCTCACGAAACTCTTTGATTGCAATCAAGTTCGAGATCGCCTTCTGCTAATCGTCTGACCAATTCTGCAAAAGTCTAATATTTAATTGAATTAACCCTTAATTATACTGACAGATTCGAGTTTGTCAAGGACAAATTCGAATATGGCCCAAGACCTATTCGAATTTGTCCTCAATGACAAATTCGAATTTAGCCTAAATTCGAACCTCACCTTTCAAACTTATGTTTGAACTTATGTCTTATCTTAAGTTTGAATTCATCTTTGAACTTTATGTTTGAACTTCTTGTAATACATTACACTAAGTTCAAACATACAAACAATCAATATCAAACTCACATAATCAAACATATATCAAACACTTGTTAATATTCAATATCAAGTAAGTTGACTTACACAAAATGCTATTTAACTTTTTACATTTTGTCTAATTACTTGAACCATATAGAGTACTTCCTGCGTATAAACCTATATCTATACATATTCTAACTATCTTCTGGAACTTCCTAGCTTCAGATCTCCATCCTTCGTGAAAAAAGATAGGCTGATCGTGTAGCTTCTTTAGGTCGTCCTTTGATAGATTTATTAGATGTAATGGATCAAACACTCGCAAAATAACTTTTATTTGAGTATCTTCCATCACGGCTTCAGCAGAATCATTATGTACATACCACCACTTCATGTTACTTAGAACATCTTGTGGCATCGTCTTCATGGGCACTTTCTTCAAACACTTTACAGGCTTGTACACCATTCTGGCCCATGGCCTACCTATATGTGGATCAATCTTTGTTTCATCTTCCACTCTCTTACCCGTCCTTGGCTTGAGTCTTTCAAATTTTTCGGATCGGCCATCCTTTCTGATAATCTTGCCTATAACCTCAGCATAAGGATCTCCACGGATATTGATTAACTCTTTCCACGCCAACTCCTTTACTTCTACCTTCAGCAATGTATTAAATACTCTGAGCGTCCGCCTAAGGTATTGAAGTCCATCTCTTCTTTTCTGTATGAATAGCTGCAGTTCTCTGTCGAAGAACCAACTTATAATTCCACCTGATAGATTCTCGGAGCCAGGCATTCTCATTCTTCATTTCATCTTAGGCTCTGCCCTCTTTTCTTCCTTTCGGAACCATAGATTCAACAGTTCAGCCCTAGATGGCTCTCTCTCAGCTTCCTCTACCTTAGAGTCTTCTACTAAGGCTAGCTTGATCTCATCGATATCAATCACATTGTGATTGTCTTGCACATATAGCTCAGTGATAGGTTGTGAATTTACGATCACCATATCGACATTGTCTTCTTCGTCTTCTATCACTTCATCATCTGATTTCCAATCAGCTATGTCCTCTGGAACAAACTCTCCTTCCTCCAACTCTTCAATATCATCTTCAAAATCAAACTCAATCTCTTTTTTTTCAATATCCATTAGAGCGTCAATCATCTCGCTCTCAATGGCCTTTGAGGAACTAGCCTCACCTCCTTCAACTCCTGACTGACTCGGCTCCCCCTGAACTTCAGCATGCTGAGGATAAGAAAAATCTACTAGCTCACTATCTTTTTGTGCATCGGGATCATTGCCATTGTCATTTTCACTTCTCAACTCTTGAACATCTCTGCAACTAATCTCCCCTGAGCCTTAAGATTTTTCATTAGCTGCTCGAGGAGGGACCTCATGGTTCTGAGCTCAACAGCCTGATCAGCGACAAATGTCTTCAATTCAATATTTTCTTTATCAATCTTTGCATTATGCTCTTGAAGCTCGCTGACTGCTTTTGTGAGTTGGAAGATTTGGACTGTCTGGAAGTCCACTTTGCTTCGGAGCTCTGAAAAACGTTGGTTGTCTGCGAAGGTGGATGAAGTGGATGGAATTGATGTGATTGGTGACGGGGTGATTGAAGGTTGAACAGATGGTTGGGTGGATGATTGAGCGGATGGTTGAGCGGATTGAATCTCAAAAACTGAAACAGAAACAGACGAAGCTCCCTGCATAAATCTGTGCCTTTTGGCCCTTTGCCTAGGCACCAAAGGAGTAGTATCTTCGGCCTCAAAATCAGAATCATCTACATCTGAATCTCTGGCTGCTCTCTTTTCTGCTTCCCTGTCACTTACCACAAATCTGGATACAGCGGGATTAATAGACGGATTAACCGATTCAACAGCTGCTTCTACCACTATCTCTTCAGCTTCTTCTGATGACAACTCAGAGGTGGTCACTGCTTGACCCTCTACCTCTGGCTGATATTCATCAATTTCGCGCATAAGGTCATCAAAACTAGCTGGAGGCTCTAATATTGTATCAACTAGCTCAGCTGTAATCTCTTCTTGGGCCTGAATCCCATGTGCCCAGATCTCCTCCAAAGTTTTCATTTGAGGATCTATTACTGGTGGCACACCAGAAGGACCCGCAGCGTCCGATGACGAACCTGCTTCCCCTGACTTTTGAACCCTGCTGGAGCATGGCCTTGAAGCCTGAGTCGATCTAATTTGAGCTCTTGGCCTCCTTCTTTGTTGTACTGGAAGACGTTGCTGTTGCTGAGGTTGTTGTTGCTGCTGTTGTACTGGCTGCGGCTGCGGTCCTTTCCCAGCCCAGTTCATACCCTCCGGGGCTTCAAAATCTGGATTTACCACGGCACCAAAAAGAGGTGCATCCAGTGGTCTAACCACGTCACCCCTACGGGCGTTGTGCGATTGACAATCAGCAAAAATTCACTTATCGATAACAGCGACACTCTGAATATCTTGCAACTACGGCAGGTTGGTCAAAAAATGTCGAATCAGCATCATTACAAACCTCGGATACATCAGAAACCTTTCTCGTGCTGGAGCAGTTATTTGATGAACAAACTCCGCAAAGAATATCTCGGAGTAGCTGAATTGCTTATTATAAACCAATGCGATCATTGCCGACTACATCTTTGACACGATATAGTCAAATCCGGCCTTCTTAGGTGCAAAGCACACCATAAAGACATGCGCAAGGTACCTCCATTGGCCTATGAGACCACTCTTCATGTATGCACTTTAGCTATATCCAGGCCATACCCCATCCTTAAAAAGGCTGCTTGCCTTACTTCCAATGTGAAGTCAATATGCCCAGCTTCCTGTTCAACCGTTCCAAGCTGCAACACTCTTCGAAGCATATCCGCAGAAAATACAAGGGGCTGCCCGACGATTCTAGTCCTCAACACCGTCGGAGTCACTGTACAATCTACTTGCAGGTGATCCCAAAATTGTCTGACATACGGCAGTACGATTTGCAGATTGTGAGAAAGTGCATATGAAACCCTTGAATTTGCTAAGAACTCCACCATTTGTCGAAACGCCTGAGCTTCAGGAAGCTCACGATCCGGCGAAACAACCATATTATGGTTTTGAAAGAAAGCTCTTTGCCTCATATCTGCACATTAAAGAATAAAATATATTAGAAGGTACAAATAAAAATGAAACCTGTTTTAAATTCAAATTTGTTTTATTTTGAACTTGTGTAAGTTCAAAATCCAACACATATGAATTTCTACAAATTTGACGTTAAAATCATGCAACATTTTGATTTTAATAGCAAACTCGAATGATATGTTCGAATTTGACTTTAATTCGAGTTTGCTGACATGTTCGAATTTACTGACAAATTCGAACTATATAAACAAACTCAAAGTCGGCACTTTCAAACACAAATTCAAGATTTAAAACATATTAGACTTAGAAATAACATTCACTAGTCCTAGTAGGTTCTAATCGAAGATATATGTTACTTATTTGAAGTTTCACCGGTTAAATTTTGTGATTTTGAATCTCAAAGTTCAAAACCTTTAAAACTTCAAAATGAGTCGATTTTTGCGAAAATTGAGTCCTAAACTACCTAAATCTTGTACAACAATGATGTTTATACCTAGATTTGTTTGTAGAATCGAACACAAATGAACAAAACTTCGACAAATAGTGAAAACTTCGAATCGGTAAAGTCGAATGACAAACTCAAAATCGCTCAGATAAGTTCGAAGTACTAAACTCGAAGGTAGGTGACATATATGAGTCACTGTTGACCTATATATACTAACCATCTTCGAACTTGTCTTAAATTCAACTTTACTGAAATTTTCGAATATTGATTCGACTTTGTCTTAAAATGGAATTTAAAATGAAAATTTTGAAAATCTTTGAATAAAATTCAACTTTTCTAACTTTTTCGTGTAACGGAATAAACTATGCAAAATTTATTACACTAAGCATAAGATTTTCACGCAATGTTTGTTTATTCAACTAAAAAGTGCATCCTTAGTAACTTTTGACCTTTTTCCTAAAATTAGAATTGAAAATAAACTAAAAATAAACTAAAAATCTAAAATAAAATAAAATTAAATTAAATTAAATTAAATTAAAATTTTGAATAAAATTTAACCTTAAACTACTGTAAGATACTTTAAAATTTACATCCTATACTTAACACTAACAGAATATTTTTGGCTAGAAAGTCAGAGAAAGGTTCAATCAGATAGCGGTGTCAAATACGCACTTTCAGTATCTTACTTTCACACTTAGGAATTTTTCATTCCTTTGATTGTTTGTCGTGATACACATTACTAGACGATTGTTGGTATTATTTTCCCTTTAAACATTTCACACTTTGGAATATCCCTTGGCCTTTTTATTTATCAAGAAATTACCATACGTGACTCATACTTAGACATACTTTTATGATCAAGGCATACACACAATGATTATAACTTTTTGGTACTGCAAATTTTCTTTAAAAGGCAAACATCAGACACAATTTTGTATTTACATACAACAGAGTGTCTTAGTTTGTCTTAAAGTTTATTTTAAGGCTAGCAAGATAGCGGTGACAGGTCTATACCGACGTACAACAAAGCAACTTATCTTGCTAACTCGAGTCAAACCAGGGGCAACAGGTCTGTACTTACGTACAACAGAGTTACTTGTTTTGACTCTCAATTCAGTATCATGATTTTTCTATTCTTTTCTTTTCTTTTAAGATGTATCTGACGTTGCTATACGTCCCCCAGAAAATTTGCATACCTCATTTAGAATCTATGTCTCTATGTCTCTAACATAAAAATTAAGACCATTTGGTCATACATCAAAGTTAGTGAAACGTCTGACTTTTTCTTGAATATTTTATTAGCCTTGAGACTCCCTTTGTGTATTATGCCTACCAACACATCAAACTAGATAATGTATAACACTTAGAGTTTTAGGTGCATTAGGTGTGAAAGCTTAACACTTAGGGATTGTATTAAATTTGCTAATTTTCGTCACTTCGAACCTATGTATCTAAGACTTAACTCATTTTCTAATATTCTCCTTTTTTGAACTTTTTATGGTTTTCTCTTTTTTTCTTTTGTTTTTCATAAGTAAGAATAAGAAAATAAATTAACCTACTAACTTACTATTTTCGGAAAGAAATTCTACTAAGCTACTAAAGTTACTATAAAGAGAAAGAAATCTACTACTATAAAAAGAAATTCTACTAAGGTCAAGTTACTCTGGATTACGCATTCCGTTTAGTTGAACTAACAACTCAAAACGTGAGTTATCAAAAGCTTTTGTAAATAAATCAACTTTATTATCTTCCGTTGCTACTTTTACCAGCTTAATTAAATTCTTTTCAGCACAATCACGTATAAAGTGGTGTCTTATGTCTATGTGCTTGGTTTTACTGTGTTTAACTGGATTATTGGTTATTGCAATAGTTGACTGGTTATCTATCCTAATAGGAGTATGAGTATAAGTAAAACCGTAATCCCGCAATTGTTGTTGTATCCACAGAACCTGTGAACAGCAAATACCAGCAACAACATATTCAGCCTCGCACATTGACACGGCTACCGAAGTCTGTTTCTTGCATTGCCAGGAAACAAGTCTCCCTCCAAGGAACTGACAACCTCCAGTTGTTGACTTGCGATTCAAACTGCATCCTCCATAGTCTGAATCCGTGAATGCCACCAATTCCTGATCACCATCAGCGTGATACCAAAGTCCCAGCTTCGGTTTCGACTTGAGGTATCTCAGAATCCGCTTCACAGCTTTCATGTGCATCTCTTTTGGATTAGCTTGAAAACTAGCACAAATACACACATCAAACACTATGTCAGGTCTAGAAGCAGTTAAATACATGAGTGACCCAATCATGGCCCGATATAACGTCGGATCCACATCGGTATCACTTTCTGTACCCGATCCGAGACTATGATTCACTTGAATCAACGTGCTGAAGTGAGCTGTCAGCTTGGTTCCTTCCATCCCGAAGCGCTCTAGAATGTCGTAGACATACTTCATCTGATGAATAAACATGCCCTCCTTCCTCTGTTCGACTTGCAAACCCAGAAAGAAGTTTAACCACCCATCGCACTCATATCAAACTTAGACTTCATCACCTTTTCAAAGTCTGTGCACAACTGCTCGTCTGATGATCCAAAAATGATATCATCGACGTACACTTGTACCAAGATGAAATGTTCACCTTTTATTTTCACTAACAACGTACTATCTATTCTCCCTCTTTCAAACCCGCTGTCTAAAAGATGATTAGATAGAGTCTCGTACCACGCCCTTGGTGCTTGATGTAGTCCATACAAAGCCTTATATAATCGATACACTCTATCTGGATACTTCAGATCTGTAAACCCGGGCGGCTGTTCCACATATACCAGTTCCTTCACTTTCCCATAAAGAAAAGCACTCTTTACGTCTAGTTTATTAACCTTAAAACCTTTGAAGGAAGAAAAAGCTAGAAACAAACGGATTGCTTCAAGCCTTGCCACTGGCGCAAACACTTCATTGTAATCGATTCCTTCCTCTTGGTTGAAACAATTTACCACAAGCCATGCTTTGTTGCGAGTGACTATACCCCGATCATCTCTCTTGCACTTAAAAACCCATTTGGTTCCTATTGCAACTTCTCCTCGAGGTAACGGAACTCACTCCCACACTTCAAGTTTCCTAAACTGTGACAGTTCTTCCTGCATCGCTTCAACCCAAGAGTTGTCTATCAGTTCCATTTGCACATTCTTCAGCTCTACTTGCGAAATGAAACATGAGTAGCGGCAAGTATGAAAGGCCTCGGAGTCATTGATCATTGACAACAACACTGTGTTGTTATTCAAACTACTCCTAGTCCTCACACCAGCATTAGGATTTCCTATGATACTCTCAACTGGATGATCCTTATTAATTCTCGATGTTTCTATCTTGTCAACCCTAAGATTATCTCCCAAATTTGATCCTATCTCTCCTAGCGGGGGAACGACTTCAGACTCTACATTTTCCTGCTCATGGACACTGTCTTCAGAGTTAGACTTGTTGTCTGACTTTCGTTTGTAGGCATTTCAGAATCATTTTCTGCTGGAGATCTATCTTCAGTTGTTGTAGGTTTGGATGTTGATGGAAAGGTGGTCCTCGGAAAACTTTGATCCTCGTCATTCAGATTTAATGACGACAAGTCTTATTCGATTGTACCTGCATTTCCATCCAAAGGAATGTTTAATGATTCAAACAATTTGTCAGAATCAAAAATCCATTCCGGACCAGTTTGGGGTTCATGTGTATAACTTGTGACATCAATGTTATACACAATCTCTACTGTACCATTTGATTTGTTAAAATCCCATTTGTTTGGTGAGTTCGGCACATAACCTAGGAAATATCCTTCATCAGCCTTTTCACCAAACTTAGGTTGATGTTTTGTTTTCATTAACGTACATGGTACCCCAAATGGTTCGAAGCCAGTTAAATTTGGTGGCCTTTTATTCAAAACTTCATAACAGGTTTTGTTCAATGTTTTGACAGTAAGGACCCGGTTTAAAACATGGCACGCGGTATTCACTGCCTTCCCCCAATACATGGTAGGAAGCTTTGAATCCGAGAGCATGGTCTTTGCTGCCTCAATCAAATACCTGTTTTTCCGTTCTGCCACCCCATTTTGTTGTGGCTCATATGGTGCACTAAATTGATGCACTATGCCCTTGGATAGGCAATATACACCAACAACCGTGTTTTTAAATTCTGTTCCGTTATCACTCCTGATTCGTTTAACCCGCATCCCGTATGAGTTTTTCACTTGGTCTAAGAACCCGATAAGCTTGGCAGTCGTCTTGTCCTTTGTACCTAAAAATAAAACCCAAAAAAATGTGAGTAATCATCAGTAATAACCAAACAATACCAACTACCACCAATGCTCCTTTTGTTGATTGGTCCGAAGAGGTCCATATGCAACAAATCGATCGTGGCAGCTATTGAGTTCTGAGTCTTGGACTTGTGTGCTTTCTTGTGTTGTTTTCCTCTCTTGCACGGTAGACACTTGTCCTCGAACTGAAAACTCTTCATCGGGACACCTTGCACCAATCCATTTTTAGTAATGTAATTCATTTTTATCAGGTGCAAGTGTGCCATGTGTCTGTGCCATAAAACTGATTCCGTCTCTGAAGCTTTAGATAGTAGACAAATTGGTCGCATCGAAGATTTTAGCTTGTTCATGTCTAGCATGTACATGTCATTCTTCCTTGGAGCCCTCATCAGTATCCACTCTTCAGGGACTTTGAATCCCGGTTTCAGCACTAACGACTCAATATCAGTGAAAAGTACTGAGTTCTTCTTATCACAGATTTGAGATACACTAATGATATTGTGAACCAATTTATCAACGTGATAAACTTGATCCAGATTGATAGTCACATTAGTGACCACTCCAGTACCGGTGATATTTCCTCCCTTATTTCCAGCGAACGATACAAATCTCCTATTCCCTCCCTTGAAGTCTGCGAGTAGACTTCTTTCCCCTGTCATGTGCCTAGAGCAACCACTGTCGACGAACCACTTGTTGTTTGGACCTGTACTTATCTCCTGCACATGAAAGAAAAGAGGTTAGTTATCACGGGGAACCCAAGCCATAACTGACTTGGTAATACCATTATCGTCCCCATACTTGAACTCTTTCAAATACCCATCTCTCCTTTCAGGTGACTTGGGTTTTTGATTTAGAGCATGTTGTGGTGCAGAGTGATTTCAGTTCACTCTCGGCCTTTGTGTTGGCATTTGCTGTGGAGCTCTTGAATAGTTTCGATTATAAGGCAATTCCGATTGATTTCCCAGAGCACTACCTGGTGTTTGTTGTCTAACAGGAGTGTGTGACCTAATCGGAGTGTAAGCTCTGCTAGGTGTAGTACTCCTATAATTCTGTTGCGGTCCTGAACTAGATTGATTAGTGACTCTATTTGGTGAATTAGTCCTAATCACTTCTTTGGGTCGACCTGACACAGGTGTTTGTTTCACAACAGATTTTGGTGCGGCTTGCATAGTTTTCTCGGTATTATGAGAACTACTTGTGCTTGCAACACTTGTAGAAGGCTTATGTTGTTCCGGCTTTCCAGTTTTAGGTGTAGAGTCTACTTTCCTATGTGGACAACTAGAAGCAACATGTCCCCTTTAATGACATCTAAAGCAAGACATTTTGTCAATCGACTTTTTATGTGTGGCCTTTGACTTAGGTGTCTCACTCGTGTCTGGTTCCTCCTCTTGATCATTAAACTTAACTTTGGCTTGTCCTACAGGCTTATCACTAGAGGATGGCACAAATTTGACCTTCTTAATATTGACATTATTACTAGTCACCTTAGCATCTTTATCCTTAACTGGTTCAGATATAGGTTCAGGTGCTTCCTCTGATTCAACTGGTTTTTCAGTTTTCTCCTGAGGTTGAGGTACATAGTTATCATTAAAAGGTGGAGGACTCTCATGATACCCTAGACCTACAGGCTTCTTAGACTGTCGTTGTGCATCTAAAATCTTCCCTAGGTTGAGTGATGAGTTCCTAAACTTTTCCAGTTTACTGTTTACCTCGGCTACCTTTACCTTAGATTCAACTAGCTCTACTTCTTTGATTTTAAGCTCTTTGGTCAATGCCTCAACATGCTCATACATCAGTTCTAATCTAACACACTGTTCGCTCAGCTTGTCTTTAAGAACTATGGCATCTTGTGCATCTTCCTTAAGCTTATTTCTAAGGTCTTCCTTGATATCTAATAGGCTAGCGTTGTCTGATTTTAAGGGTTCATTCTGAGCAGTTATAGTTTGATGTGATTATAGTACTAAGTTTAATCTATCGTTAGACGTAGCACAAAAAGCACATAAATCACGGAAAATTGAGAAATTCAGAATTACCTTGGCGTGATCAGATTCCACATTGGCCATCTGTGCGGCGAACTCCAGAATTGTCTGATCTTCTGACTTTTCTACCAACATAGGACTGATATCATTCTGATTGTTGTCCCCTATGTTTTCCTCTGCTCCGTCACTTCCAGTCTCGTTTACTTCAGCCATAAAGGCTCTAGCATTCGACTCTGGATGTGTACTCCAGTCATATGTTCCATATAGCTGTCTGTCTGATGTGACATTGGATAACAGACCAGCTATATTTGCCTGACTGGTTGAACTACCTGGTAGATATCTCCCTTGAGATTGATTTTGGTACTGGTTCTGGGAGTTCTCTACTTTCGGTCTTTGACACTCTCTAGCGAAGTGTCCTAACCCTTGGTAGTTGTAACACTTAACTTTGGATTTATCAAACCCAATGTTATTGTTACTGACGTTGAGATTTCTGCCCGTTCTCTTGATGAACCTTTTAACTCGCTGAGTTACCATGGCCAGTTTCCATTGCAGATCCACTTCCTCTAGATCATCAGGATCTACCTAATCATAATCCTCATCCCAAAGCGCAGGATCGTTGATTTTCCCTTGAACGCAATTGCCATAGGCGGCCACAAACGAAGCCAACAGATTCAGATGCTCTTCAGCTGATTTTGCGCTCATCGGCATCTTTGAATACCCTTGAGATGTAGATGTAGCCTGAGTTTGCTTTTCTTCTGGTCTAAAAAACGCTAAGAAAGCCCGGCTCACTGAGTCTTCAGATTCAACCGGAGTCGATGTTTCACCAAAAAAGAATGTTGTAGCCGTCTTCACGTCAGTTGCGCAGAAGATTTGGACTTCCTAAAGTACATGTCTGGATCCTGTACTTTTTCATAATCCCTTTCCTTCTTCAGCAATTCAAAGTGATAGGCCCTCAGCGTCCTTATGACATTTTCTAGAGTTAGAGTATAGAAGTTGTCTTCATCATGCTTTATCAGCGCCATATACATCTCCCATTTGGCTGGTAAAGCATCCAAAATCTTCATAATCTTCTTTGTCTCGCTATACTCTACATCGTGGTTGTCTAACTCAGTCAGCAAGTGATAGAATTGAGTAATGGTCTCATCCAGCATTTCGTAATTTCAAAGCCTTTAAAATCGCGAACTGCTGCTTGAGCATTTCCATTCTATTTTTCCTGACCCTAGGATTACCTTCACACCTTTTCTCCAAACCATCCCACAGCTCTTTTGCTGTTTTTTGATTGCGGAAAGTGTGCAAGATCTCCTGAGGTAAAGCCATTCTAATGATAGCAAATGTCCGATTCTCGGCCTCATAAAGCTTCTTATCATCGTCCTTCATCTTTGAATATGACAAGACTCTTTGTTGTCCTTCAACCTCTGCCGTCGGTGGAATGTATCCCTCGTCTATACAAATCCACATCTGCATATCATTAAACCTCGCGAAGTCGGTGAACCTATCCTTCCACCAATAATAATCCTCCAATTTCATCAACTTTGGTGGAGAATTTGCGTTTCCGACCTCGTGACCATCTCAATAAACCTTTGTAGACTTGTCATTGTTTCAAATATTTTTGAATTCAAACTTAAGTAACTTAATTCGAAATTAATATAAATTAACACTTTCGAATTTGAGTAAATTCGAATTTAATTAATTTTAAACTTGTTTGGAATTAAAATCCAAATTAAGTTTGAAGTCCAACTAAATTCGAAATATTTGACAAATTCGAAGGTCTTATTAAGCTCGAAGTTATTAAATTCGAAATCATGTATTCGATTTTAATGAAAAATTGAATCTGGGCAAATTCGAAGTGGCCAAACTCGAATCAAACCCTGTTCTCTGATAAACTCGAATTTTGAGAAAACCCTAATACCCCCTTGATAAACTTGAGCGCCGCATGTTCGAAAAACGGCTAATACTTTGAGTTTTTCAAGTTTTCAGATTAAACCAATATTATTACGAGTAAACATATTGATTTCGATAAAAAACTTGAACTAATACAAAGTATTTTCCGATATCTTACTTGATAAACTCGAAAATCCTCCAAAATGTGATTTTAACTGTCCAAAACGTCAAGAAACCACAGATGTTTCTTAGTGAACACGAAGAACACACAATGGCACTGATACCACTTGTATGGTCTGTTGACTACGGATCTATCTTGACGCGATACCTACCAACGAGTTCGGAATCCTCGTTAGCGGCTTGACAGATATATCACGCACACCGAAACACGGAGACTACCACGGTGATAGACGTACAACTTAGAACGCCCGGACACAATGATTCTCTCCTCACGAAACTCTCTGATTGCAATCAAGTTTGTGATCGCCTTCTGCTAATCGTCTGACCAATTCTGCAAAAGTCTAATAATTAATCGAATTAACCCTTTAATATACTGACATATTCGAGTTTGTCTAGGACAAATTCCAATCTGGCCCAAGGCCTATTCGAATTTGTCCTCAATGACAAATTCGAATTTAGCCTAAATTCGAATCTCACCTTTCAAACTTATGTTTGAACTTATGTTTTATCTTAAGTTTGAATTCATCTTTGAACTTTATGTTTGAACTTCTAGTAATACATTACACCAAGTTCAAACATACAAACAATCAATATCAAACTCACATAATCAAACATATATCAAACACTTGTTAATATTCAATATCAAGTAAGTTGACTTACACAAAATGCTATCTAAACTTAGACTGCTATCGTCACACAGGATGTACTAACAGAATCCCCCTTGACGATAACTTCTAACTTTTTACATTTTGTCTAATTACTTGAACCATATAGACTACTTCCGGCATATAAACCTATATCTATACATATTCTAACTATCTTCTAGAACTTCCTAGCTTCTGATCTCAATCCTTCGTGAAAGAAGATAGGCTGATCGTGTAGCTTCTTTAGGTCATCCTTTGATAGATTTATTGGATGTAATGGATCATACACTCGCAAAATAACTTTGTCTTGAGTATCTTCCATCACGGCTTCAGCAGAATCATTATCTACATACCACCACTTCATGTTACTTAGAACATCTTGTGGCATCGTCTTCATGGGCACTTTCTTCAAACACTTTACATGCTTGTACACCATTCTGGCCCATGGCCTACCTGTATGTAGATCAATCCTTATTTCATCTTCCACTCTCTTACCTGTCCTTGGCTTGAGTCTTTCAAATTTTCCGGATCGGCCCTCCTTTCTGATAATCTTGGCTATAGCCTCAGCATAAGGATCCTCACCGATATTGAATAACTCTTTCCACGCCAACTCCTTTACTTCTACCTTCGGCAATGTATTAAATACTCTGAGCGTCCGCCTAAGGTATTGAAGTCCATCTCTTCTTTTCAGTATGAATAGCTGAAGTTCTCTATCGAAGAAACAGCTTATAATTCCACCTGATAGATTCTCGGAGCCAGGCACTCTCATTCTTCTTTTCATCTTAGGCTCTGCCCTCTTTTCTTCCTTTCGGAACCATAGATTCAACAGTTCAGCCCTAAATGGCTCTCTCTCAGCTTCCTCTAGCTCAGACTCTTCTACTGAGGCTAGCTTGATCTCATCGATATCAATCACATTGTGATTATCTTGCTCATATAGCTTAGTGATAGGCTGTGAGTTTACATTCACCTCATCGACATTGTCGTCTTCGTCTTCTAACACTTCATCATCTGATTTGCAATCAGCTATGTCTTCTGGCACGAACTCTCCTTGCTCCAACTCTTCAATATCATCTTCAAAATCAAACTCTATCTCTTCTTCTTCAATATCCATTAGAGCGTCAATCATCTCGCTCTCAATGGCCTTTGAGGAACTAGCCTCACCTCCTTCAACTCCTGACTGACTCGGCTCCACCTGAACTTCACCATGTTGAGCAGAAGAAAATCTACTGGCTCACTATCTTTTTGTGCATCGGGATCATTGCCATCGTCATCTTCTCTTCTCAACTCTTGAACATCTCTGCAACTGGTCTCCCCCTGGTCAAGAAACCACTGATGTTTCTTAGTTAACATGAAGAACACCAACGAACACCCAATGGCTCTGATACCACTTGTAAGGTCTGTTGACTACGGATCTATCTTGACGCGACACCTGCCAACAAGTGTGGAATCCTCGTTAGCGGCTTGACGGATATATCATGCACACCGAAACACGGAGACTACCACGGTGACAGACGTACAACTTAGAACGCCCCGACACAATGATTCTCTCCTCACGAAACTCTCTGATTGCAATCAAGTTCGAGATCGCCTTCTGCTAATCGTCTGACCAATTCTGCAAAAGTCTAATAATTAATCGAATTACCCCTTAATTATAATGATAGATTCGAGTTTGTCTAGGACAATTTCGAATCTGGCCCCAGGCCTATTCGAATTTGTCCTCAATGATAAATTTAAATTTAGCCTAAATTCGAACCTCACCTTTCAAACTTATGTTTGAACTTATGTTTTATCTTAAGTTTGAATTCATCTTTGAACTTTATGTTTGAACTTCTTGTAATATATTACACCAAGTTCAAACATACAAACAATCAATATCAAACTCACATAATCAAACATATATCAAACACTTGTTAATATTCAATATCAAGTAAGTTGACTTACACAAAATGCTATCTAAACTTAGACTGCTATCGTCACACAGGATGTACTAACAATCCTAAGGATGAGTTCTCCTTCTTCATCAACATTTGTTGATGGACCACTTAGATCAACACTAATATTCCCAATTTGGATTGTATCAGCTGAGATACTCTCCTCAATGACAAGGTTGCTTCTAATACGGCTAGTTTTTGCAATGTTCGAGCTCCCAGTGTCAGCAGACCTTATGTCCTCAGTTTCAGGGCAGTCGTTGGCCATGTGAGTTTTCTTTCCACATTTATAACATTTTATCTTATTGGAATTTTTGAAAGAACTCCCAGAAACAGATTCTGGTTTATCTCTGTTGGACTTCTCAACAAGTTTTACAAATGTTTCACTTGTTTTAGAAGATCCAACAAGTTGAGTGGAAGGTACAACAGCAACAGCTTTTCCTGTATCCTCTTTCCTCTTTTTAGGAGGACAGAGATCAAATACATGTAATTTAGCTATCTTTTGTCCTTCCACAGGTTTGGAAAACATATTTCCTGTTTTCTCAGGTTGAGTAATGGCTTTGCCTTTTCCTTTACTGATTTGTGATGAGTTTTGCCTACTTGTGGTAGTGTGGTCATCATGCTTGGTTTTATCAAAAGATTTTCTTTCATTTATAACCAATTGTCCACTATGATTTAAAAGCTTACTTGAAATCACAATAGATTTTCTTCCAACATGAGACTTACCCCTGTTGGATGCAGGCTGCTTTCCTTTTGAAAATTTCTTCTCAAAATTTTCAGCATTGAATGGAGGAACAGGTTTCTTACAACCAGCGTTAACATCAGAACCTATCTGATTGACAGGTTTAGTGGCTAAGGTTGTGGTTTTAACTTGTTTTCCATTCTGTTGTTTATGTGATCTGGCTAAGCACTTAACAACCTGGTTTGATGGAGAACACATTCCATCACCGGTCTTTGCAACCTTTTCACATAAATTGTCAGTGTTTTGAGGCCTGACAAACCTGTTTCTTGAAATCAGCTTTCCATTTATATTTTGAATGAATGTATTTGGAAGCTCACCCAGAGAAGACAAATCTATTTCCAAATGCTTGATTTCAACAATTGAAGCTTCTGTATCAAGATCTCCTCCAAGATAAGCTTGGATTTGAGCAGGAATTTGCTCATTGATACATTGACCGACATTTTTAGCTGAATGACACCAAGAGTCAAATATCTTTTTATGCTTGGAGTGCTTTGAGTCTGTTTCTCTCTTTTCTTCTAACAAACTAATATTTATGTGTTCTACTTCATCAAGTTCAGTTTTCAACTTATGAAAACTATCCAGTTCATTAGATTTTATGTAAAGATCAATTTTTAGCTTAGAGATATCAGACTTCAAAGCATCATGTTTCTCAATGGCAGCTTTCAAATCCACAAGTAAGAAATCAAACATTTTAACTTTCTCTTCAGAGCTGTAATTTGTAATCTTTTGAACTGTATACATCATGGTGGGATTCCAGTTCTCTAAAGAGCTGAGAGCTTCAGCTTCAGCCAAGTCTTGTTTGAAGTTACTTGTTGAAGGGGCAATTTGGCTACCAGACAGTTGTTGTCTTCTTCATCAGATGATGAATCAGAGTCTTCCCAGTCACATGTTTCAGCCATCAATCCCTTTTGTTTGTTGGAAGCAATAGAGTGTTCCAACTTTTTCAGCTTGGCCATGGCCATAAAGTACTTAACCCTGTAGCCCTCGTCTTTGTTTGTCTTGTAAGGCTTGGAGGATGAGCCAACAGCTTTAGACACACAGTCAGCAGCTATATGGCCTGTTTTGCCACATTTAAAGCACTCAACCTTAGATTTATCAAATAACTTTTGTTTGGTAGCACCTGATTTCCTTTCCAGCATCTTTCCTCCAAATCTTTTCTTATTGAATTTTTTGACAAGCATAGCAATCATTTGCTCATCATCAAGTTCAGTAAGGTCTTCACTATCATCTTCTTCTTTTGACATCACCTCCAATTCATCATCAGTCTGTTGATCAGCTTGTGTGAACAAATCACACATCTGGTTCACAGGCTGTCTCACACTAGCCACTAAGGTTGTACCTCTCTTGGACATTTCCAAGGCATATCTCTTTTGTTGACTTGATTGTTAATCATTTAGCAGGGATCCATAGAGATTAACTAGATCCATGCCTCTGATAGTGCCTGAATTTCTAAGAATAGTAGAAAAATAGTTCCATTCCTCAGGGAATATGTCCAAGAACTTGTTTACCAGGATTAGGCTATCCTTATTGATCCAAACAGCTTTGAGATCGTTGATCAATGCAGTGAACCTGGTGTAGGTTTCAGTGAGACTCTCCTTTGGTTTTGTAAAGAACAGTTTATAGTGTCTAACAAGATTGTTTATCCTGTTATCCAATGTGATAGTAGGACCGTCATAGACTGTACACAAAGTGTCCCACATTTCTTTGGCTGTCTTCATTTTCTCAACCTGTTTGAACACATCATCAGGTAAATAAATGAAAAGGTTGATCATGGCTTTTGCATCAAGAGCCACCAATCTTCTATCTTCATCAGTCCACTGAGCTTTAGCTTTCTCTATGGTCCTGACTTCAGGAACAGCACCTTCAGCAGCAGGAGTAATAGTAGTGACAGATGTAGGCACATATGGACCTTCCATCACTATCTCTGGTGGTTGTACATCCAGATTCTCTAAGTAGAGCATCATTCTGCACTTCCAACCAGAGAATTTCTGATGATTAAACTTTTAGGTTTTGCCATAGATCCATTAGCATAGTAAGAAAAAGAGTTGGAAGCACTGTTGTCCGTTGTGGGAAATGGGAAGATAAGAAAGAGATCTAGAGTTAACACACACTCTAAACTGCTCTGATACAAGTTATAGTTCCCAAAAGGTTTCCCAGGTATGTTGCACTAAGCTGTAGAGTGGGGGGGGGGGGGGAAAACAAATAATTAAAATTTCAACATACTTTCTCAAAGTTTGTATGTATGTATTAACAAGTGTTAATTACAAAACAGGTTTGGACTGCAGAATAACCCAAACTAAGATGACAGAAACAACAGATGAACAACTAATCTAAGACTCACTCAGACTAGATATAATGAATCCACTCATTAAGATGCACTCACTGTTTTACAAGACACAGAAAACAGCTTAGAAGCAAAACAACTTAGATGCACTATCACTATTCTATTCTTTGTTGACGGCAGAACTTGCATGCATGTAAACACAATTCTTTTTGCACGTGCTGGACTTGTGAATGTCTCTTTTAGTTACCTCTCATTCCTTAGAAGCTTCCTTTATACTCACTCAGAGAATCCCAGTGAAACATCCTCATTGGATGCAAAGACAGTGGAGTGCCTTTACAAAAAGACAAGACTGCTTTTCTGCACATTCTGACAAAACAGAATTTGTCCCTTTGTAGAATAATCGTTGTCTTTTCCTTTTTGTCCCTGTTGCATACTGCTTTACCTAAAAGAGGAATGTCAACTTTAATCATTTCCTCTTCATGTAAAGCCATTCTAATATAAGAAATGGTCTGTCACGCATTTCAAATATCCTCTTTGTCTTCATGTACCAGAACAACTTGATTATAGAAAGCAGCTTCTGATTTTCCAATTTGTCTTCGACTTGTGAGAGTTTATGCCAAACCTGTCTAACAGTTTATGCCAAACCTGTCTAACAGTTCAGGACTGTAAAAATAAGTATCTGTTACACCAGGTTTGTCTTAAGAAGTTACATTCCATCACTAATAAAATAAATATCCCCTAAGAGAAATCCACGTAGTAAATTTCAAAATGGGCTGTTACAGATCCTCATTCCTTAAGAAGATTTTGTCCCCGAAATCTAACTCTGACTCATATCGCAACTACCCATTCTGTCTCGTATTCTCGGATAGTACTCAATCCCTTGTACTTATCTAGTAAGCGACTCGACTGCTCAGCATTTCAAAATTAACCGTAACTATAATCCCAAACTCATATGTAACCCGATTATTACTCATGAACTCACTTTGCCCATGGCTCAGGTAGATTACCTGTCGATCCTTTATATTTTAAAATGCAGCTCCAAGGAGTTTCCACTGATCCTAATCTCCACACTATTTCAAGATTTACGGTATCACATCGCATTAGTACGCTGTTATACTCACCATGTTACACTTCTGCACAAAATGGCATTCGCTAATTCGATTACACGTGTACCGAACTCAACTCAGTCTCAAAAGATTGCCACTCAATCAATCTCAATCTCAGGTCACAATCTGATTTACAACTCTCTCTATCTCTCTCTCTCTCTCTCTCTCTCTCTCTCTCTCTCTCTCTCTCTCTCCCCCCCCCCCTCTTAAGCTCGTCTCATACGCCTTATTATTAAGTCAACAACTTTGATAAGTTCACATCGTAGTTATCTTGCATATAGTTACATTCCATCAGTAATTAGAATGTTGAACATTATTTGTTAATTAATCCATTAAAATCGCAATTATCTTTAATAGGCATCATTTTATATTCTTAACACAGTTCATCTTCTTCCTTCACACATCCCAGATTGCTTTTCAGTTCTGGCTAATGGAAATATATCCACAAGTCTCTATGTATCGCAATGCTCCTCAATGAACAATTAATCTCGTTTTATCCCATTCAACAGTATGAGGCTGGCAATGCTAAAAAATTCAATCTCTTTTGCAAATCTATCCCGATTCTTAGTCACTTCATCTTAATAGCTCGGTTTGTTTGCAAGTCCCTCTTTTCTCATTCTCCTGTTACATCTGCTCGCATAACTCAATAGTCATCAAATATGGTTTATTTCTCAGACTCAGTAAATCATCAAACTAGATCCCAAGCCTCTTGAGGATCATACTCTATAGTTGTAACCAATAACTCAATGTCATAACTAGATCATCGCCAAGCGCACTATAGAACGTATATACAAAATAACCATAATTACTCAGCCCTGAGTAATACAAGCTTTAATCATGACGATCTCACATAGACTGTCTCAATCACATACTTTGTGTCTAGTATATCTCATTTGAGACTTAACTCTGTATTCTCATACATCTTGCCCTGAACTCGTATTTTGTAATCTTTTGTGGCTCATCTCAACTCATATGTCGTGATCTCCTCCATTGACACTCGAAATTCTCAAATTATTCCACCAATTTGGTTATCACCTCATTATAAGTATTGATACTCCACTAACTCAGAAATCTAGAACCCTTCGGCAACACCCTTGATCGCTAGTAATTCAAATTAGTCTCATGTCTCTAAAATCATTTGGTCACATTCATTGGTTATCATGTGGCTCAAATCGCATCGCTTGGAGTCATAGCCATATCTTAATAAGACAAAATATTCGCATAACAACATACCTGGTCTCTTATATGTTGTTACCGACCCCTCTTTACTTCTCTGTAACCAATCACAAATACCACTACATGTCACAATTACGACTCGATCACACCTCAATCGACATACCCCGTAATCGAATCATTGGTCGTTATCTCATAGTTTCAGTTGACGTCAACTCGGGTAACATCTATGTCGTAGTCATAGCTCCAATTAAAATTTTGATCTCTGACTCAACTGGATAATCCACGAATAATTTATTTAATTCCTCTTAAGTCTTTCTGAAAAATATACATATAATTGATATGTCCTCTAATCGTAGGTCTTCTTCTTAGTGTTGTCTCATAAGCCAATTAGTTTACGTATAATCTCAAATTACATGTACCTGATACCATTGTATCACATGATCATAAATTGGTAGTTCCCTTTACTCAATCTCTTTATTCTCGGCTCGATAAGTCTTTTTAACCACATATGAAGACTCAACTGTAACAACTCTGCTTGTACATAATTGAAATTGAATATCATTTCCTCTAAATCATCTCAATTATGAAGGTCTAATAACACGAATTACTACCGTATACCCCAATCTGTCGCACTAAAGTCATTAAAATGCCTAGACGGAAAAGGTCACATACATCTGTCACAACATCTCAAACAGTCATACTCATTATGCTAATACACAACCATCGCCCCTGTCTCGGTGCCTCAAAATCAGTACCCAACATTACCCTATAGATCTCTGGATTCGCCTCTTGCTCAACTATGTTAATCTCTAGCTCTGTCTCTGTTTCCACTCTGAAATTCCCAACTCAACCTCTATATCTGGGCTTGTAGTAACTCTATTTCGGCTCTATGAATCTTCAACTCAACTCAACTCGTCTCAGTCCACTGGCCCTGTCACTGTCTCTGACTCTATAAAACTCTCCTCTGTCTAAATTATTACTCCTACTCTGACTGAATAAAGATTTATCTATCTCTACAACCCTGACAGTTAAAACACTGTGTAATCAACTCAATATATACCTCATCTCTACCCCCATGAGTGACACATCAATATCTCATTTTCTCTTTATCTAATTCGTATTAACTCTAGTACTCCTATACTCAAGAAAATCTCACTAAATAAGAACTGAAACTTCTCTTTTCTAGATTTGCATATTAATGTACTAACGAAAGTCATTTAGAAAACACATTCACATGCAGTTATACTATCATAATCCCTTCCTTTCTAAGTAAACTCTATGCTCTATCTCATTTCGTTTATCCTTAACATCACATTCCGGACCAATCAAAGCTCTGAACCGATCTCAACTCATCACATAACTCTGATAACTCTTACACACCCTTCGATGCATATGATGACGCCTCGCCATGTAGTATATATATGATATACTCAAATCAAGTTACTCAATTTCACAGGAGCAACTCAATAATCATCTCAATCACGTTTTCGCAAATAATGATCATCTCGTACAATCTCTGATCCCAAACTCTAGTGGATACTCAATTACAAGTTCCTCGGAAACTCTTCTTGCTATTGAGAAATTTTCATCTCAGCTTTTGCATTAGAAATCAGGATTATGTGAACGGTAACTGAAGGTGTCATCCCCGATCCTTTGTTAATTTCACTATGCGAAACTAAATTACCCACTAACTACATGGATAAATTTGTCAAGTTCCTCATATCGCATATAACCATCATTCTAACACGAAGATCTCTCATTATCGCACATGTTACATCGTTATCGCAACAGATAATGAAATCACAATAGTCACAGGTTAACATGAAATTTTAAACGCATAACAAGACACAAGGATCCAAACACAGTTTAAGTTCAAGCATCCACTAATAATACTCAAGACTTCAAACCACAAGTTTTGATACCATCATGTAACACCCACTCTTTTCGCATAAAAAATGTACTATCATAGGTGGCATCATCGCATAAAATTATTAACACATATGTCATAAGATTACGATAAATAGTGCTGATTTAAAACATTGATTATAGAAATGGCGTTCATCTGATCTAACAAAAATCTACACGTGTCCTGAACTCATCAATACATCACAAAAACATACCAATATATGAAGACCACGATTTGTCAGAGTAGGAATCTGCGGACCAATCAGTGGCTCATACTTCTGCCCAACTGACAATGACTGACCTTTTTCCCCCTGTGACACGTTAGACTCGAAGACGTAAGCTGGGAAGCTTGTGAGTACGCGAGGGTTAGACTCTGCAGTAATAACACATAACACAAGCACGAAACACATATATACATTCAACTCAATGGAGTAAGTTCAGATACACCTCATAATTTCTGATATAGGCGCGGAGGAGCATGAGATCCACGAGCTCAATAAAATCTCAACTCAACTCTTTGGGGACGCCGTTCCCCGGCTAACAGACTACACACAACAGTGGTTAGAAAATCCCAGTAGCTCAGAAGCGACCTGACTAAAGGCCCTGCCGTATGCATACACTCAAAAGACTGGTTAGGGATAGTCAGCCCACGCCATAACTCCCGCGATCACCCATCGCACATCTCATTCTGCATGGGAACTCATCATGGACATCACTGACTGGATCTCATCTCATAAGCTCATCACACATACACATGTAAATCTCATAAAATAAGAAAGTAAGCTCATACTTGCTTGGAAACTACATGCGCTCATAGCATAATCACATATTATATAAGAACACATAAAGACTCGAAGAAGACGACATGCCCTTCTTAAAAGAACTCGAGTACTCACCTGGATATCTGACCAAGTTACTGAACCCTCAGATCAAAATCTTGGTCGGCTCGCTATCGGCTCGTCCCTGATACACATAGCAGACTCTTATACTAATCCCATAATTGACTCGGACCCTCAAAAGTAACCCCATCGGACCCCGAAAGCCCAAAACTGAAACTGACCCAAGACAACTAATCGCGGCCGCGCTCGGAATTGCGGTCGTGCTTAGTCAATCGCAGTCGCGCTCATGATCTGGGTCACACTCATAATCGCCACCCATGCTCGTCCTCACCGCCTTACGCTCATCGCGGCCACTCTCCAGGGATCGCGGTCACGATCACGAACGAACTGCGTACTTTGCTTCGTTTTCATGGCTGACCAGGGGTTAGAATCACCCCCAAACAGTAACCCACAAAACCGATATACTAACACTCCTACAGACTTAATGGCCAATTTCACGAATTTAACAATGGTTAACATGAATTTAAGTTGCTAAAGGGTGCTTTCTTACCTCTTCAAGTTAAGAACATCGAATTGAAGGTTGATGATGAATTTAACAGCAATGACTAGTTTTTCTATGGCTTCCCCACTACTTCAGCTATACCCACGCACAGCCTTGCCAATTGAAGAAAAGAGCCCAAGAATTCAAATAACACATACACACACACACGCACACACAGATATATATATATATATATATATATATATATATCCTTTTATTTTAGGAAAGTCCCCAACCCAATTATCCGAACACGATACCATATTTTTCAATATTAATGTCAGTTTAACCCATTTAATCCCATGATCTCGTAATTATAACTATTCCACTAAAATTATAACCCGATGCCACGTGCACTCAATCCCAGCATGTATAAATCCATTAATCAGGATATTATTGGTCAACATAATATTAGTAGATTAAATATCCACTAAGAGAAATCCACGTAATAACTTTCAAAAACGAGATGTTACCTTAAATTTTGCATAAACGATCCTTCTTTGTATGGTTTACTTGCAAAAATGGTCCCTCTGTCTTATGTTTTTTCTTCTAAATGACAATTATACATTTTCCCTTTATAACAATTTTGGTCCCTTTCTTTTCATTAATTTTTTTTTTGATTTTAAATTTTAAAACTTAATAAATGACGATTTAATAAAGTTATAATTATTTTTTAAGATGTATTTATTTCTTATTAAAATTATATTTATTTTATGTTTCTATTAAGTAATCAATTAATTTACTAAAATCATATTTATATTAGATTTCATTATGTTAATATATTTTGATATTATTATACCTTTCAAATAAAAATATAAAAACTCAGAATTTAATTCGTTTGGATTTAGATATTTGTTACCTTATTATTTCGGTTTAAATTTAATATTATATTTGTTTTGATTTAAACATTTTGTTACATGAAAACATTTAAGTCATAACAAATGAAAAGCTATGTTTATATATTTTTCTTGAACGTTATAACCAACTTAAAACGTATTAACTTAACTAAAAATTTAAATATTTTATGATACTGATATGTTACGGTTTAAAGAAATTTTTATTTATCTTACGTTTCATTTATTATTTTTATTATGATTGTATTGTTACATTAATACGATTCTAATTAATCATAAGGTTTAAGAAAAATAAATACAAACTAAACATTTTCTTTATTTAGATTTTAAATTTTTTGTTAGCTTAATACGTTCTAAGTTGGCTATAACTTTCAAGTAAAATATATAAACATAACATTTTTATTTGTTATGACATAAATATTTTGTTATGTTAATATGTTTTGGTTTAATTATAATTTACAAGAAAACTATATAAACCTAACATTATTATTTGTTTTGACAAAAAATACATCTTTAAAGGACACTTATCCGCTTTTATATATTCAAGTTAAATATTAAACAATTATTTATCTTATGTTTCATTTGTTAAAATAGTTATACATTTTTATCTTTTATATATTATTATCTAATTATTTCATTACGTTAGTATACTTTGATTTAGTTATACTTTTTAATAAAGTATATAAACTAAGAGTTTTATTAATTTTGATTTAAATATCTTCTTTTTAATATGTTTGGATTCAAATTTAGTATTTATTTCTTTTTATTTCAATATTGTGTTATATTAATACGTATCAATCTAAATTTGTGTTTTATTCGTTTGTTTAAGTATGCATTACTTATTACATTTTGATTTAATTATAATTTCTAATAAAAATATGAAAACCTAACATTATTCTTTTTTATTTAAATATTTTGTTACGTTAATAGGTTCCGAAGTACATATAAACAATCCCCATAATATAACTACCTGTAGGAAAGGTAGCTAACTCCTCGACATCTGAAAATGTGAACATACTTGGGTCCATCAGGCCTACTAGATCTCTGGTCACCTGAGATACACACATTTAAACACACGGTCAGCTAAAGTTGGTGAAAATGCAAGTTGTTAATGTAGTCCCAAACATAAATCTTGCACTCACACCAATAAACTATAATTTAATCAAACACACAAAGAGAATAATCACCCTATCTTGCATGAACATTCAAAGAAAAATGAAAAGCGCAACCGCCGCTTTTCTTAATTGAAAAAGTGAATAATGACAAAAGTTGTTGGAAAGCCTAGGCAATTTTCTTTAAATATAAAAGCAACTTTGAAGGGTTTACAATCTATACCCCTCAACTTTTAAATAACCAAAATAACTTACAAATAATATAAAAGAAATTACATGAAAATGAAATACAACTAACTATTACAAAATAGAACCCACATGATTGAAATTTAATATGTAACAATCTCCTCCTTTTCAATCAATGTGGAGGGAGGCAGACTTGCTCTTCAGACTCTCGTAGGCCAAGTATAACATCGAATGTTTTGTTAACCAGGTGAGCATGCAGCTTGTCATTTATAAGCTCAATTGCGTTGAGGATGTCCTGTATCTCCTTAGGCTTTTTCTTGATCTCTGAAACCTTCTGGGCATCATCTTGTTGGAGTCTCCCATTAAACTCTATTCTTATTAAAAGGAGAGTGCCATCAGAGTAATAGAGCAACTCCTCAAAACGCAAGAACCTTTTCAGCCCATTCTGATCCAAAAATATGACTCACTGCTCTGCTCCCATGAAGACTCGATACATGGGTTGACGATCGATGCCAAAAAAACGTTTGGTCAGAAGCCTTAAGTCTCACCTTAACCAGAAAGCTCTCAATAGCCATTTGAAAATCAGTTAAGCACATAATGATAGAAAGTAGCCTCATGCATCTGGTTAGTGTAGTTAAAGCAGTGACATGACTCAATTGCCTTTAACTTTTTTTTTTAGTTTATTGTGCATGGCTTCAATATCATCAACGTTCATGGTTTCAATATCATCGGGGTTCATGAAGTCAAGGTCACTCTCGTGTACCAGTTGCGATGACACGTCTTCTCATTTGATATCGAAAGAAGGAGTGAACAGACGGGCCCGTTTGTACATTGAGATGGAGACAATCTTTATTATCTTTGATTTTGAGCAGTATGCGGACTTTGGCCTTGTTTCCCACAACATCTTTTGATTGTATTCAACTTGTTCTACTTTTGACGCATCACTTAATTCCATCAGAAGGCGTCTACCATACATACCAGGCTTTTTCATAAAAACAACCTTGAATTTATCTTCAAGATAAGACTATAAAAAATCCTCTGCTTTTAACTTCGTCAAGTATTGTTTAAGGCCTTGAACAGGTGGGGCCTCAAATTCGGCTGCAGGAATTTCGAGCATTTGATAGATTCGAAACTGATGGACGAGCCTCAGAGAGTCTCTCCCCTTAGCAGGTAGGGAATGCACTCTGCCTTTGGAGAACCACGTAACCCAATCCAGGTCCACTTTGTCATATCTTCGAGATGGCTCGGGAAGCTCTTGAAAGCAATCGACTGTAGGAGGCCCTGTTGGTTCTGTGGTTTGATAGGATGGTGTTTGGATTTGTGTGGGGGTGGTAGGTTCAGGTGTAGGATTTTGGGCAGGAGGAGGGGTAGGGGCTTTTGGAGCTGAATTATCTCTTATTGAGGAACATGGGTTGGTGAATTTAGAAAAGTCAAAGGATGAAGAGGATCTTTGTGGGGACTCCGATTCTGGTTTAGGTATTTTTATCGGTTCATCTTGCTCGATCTCTAAGTCTGAATCAGACAGTAGGATGACTTCGACTTTCTCAGAAAGAGGTTCATATACCACCATTGCCATCGTCAGATCTTATTTTCTTTGATCCTCTGTGGCACTTGTAAATTTCTCCCCTCTTTCTCCTTCACCACTAGCTCCCCCTATACCCTGTGTATCTCCCTCAGGCTGGACTTTAGGGCGTTTCTCCCCTTCTGGATGACCAGGGTCCTCCTGGTCATCATGTTTCCTTTTGAGAGACTCAGCCAGTGGTCGACAAAGAATCTGCAAATCGATTACTGCCATTTAAAGTCTGTCCATTCTTTTATTCATTTCTATCTTGACTCGCAGTATTAGACGACGCAGGATTTCAATAGAATCTATGAATATAACCGATGTCGTGGCAATTTGATCTTGAAGCGCCGTTGTTGATTGGAGTGAATGGGTACCTGGTGGCAACTCCTGAGTTGCAATAGCATTTCCCTTCAATAAGACAGAAGAGAGGAATGTTGTTCCTTAGAAGCGACCTTGAGGGCTTCTAGGTTAGCCCGGGTAACCATTCTGGCATCACGAAGAGCATCTGTTAGCATCTCGGGTGTTATCCCTTGATGGCCTGGAGCGGACGGCATTGGTGTTGTCGCTCCAGGACTTCCTTTCCTCAATGTGAAGATCTGGAAGTTTGTGGAGACGCCACGGAGGCGTCTCTAATGTGCAGCGACGCCACAGAGGCGTCGTGAATATGTGACAGAGTGTTATGGGGTGTTGGGTCAGCTGTGATAAAAAGAACTTTGGTCACCGAGGGCGGCAGGTGACCTGTTTCAACATCTCCCCTCTCTGAATGAGGGGGACATGGTAAAACAACCTCCTTTAAGTGACATAAGAAAACTCCAGGATCAACATACAAACCGAATATTAACATATGATTAAAGTTTCAAGCATTATGTTAGAATACATTGTAATTGACGGAAGTCAAAGTGTAGGGTTTGTTTTGTAATTCATTCATAATTGTGAAAAATATGTATATATATAGTAAGTTTGACTTTCAATGTAATAGTTCTGACATTCTCACTTTTTGGAAAAAACGGTTACTGTCATTTGGATCTTCATCTCATCATTTTGTAACCGACATTCTCTCAATAGAATCTTTCGGTTAGTTTTAATCATTGTTATTGTTCTTATTATTGAATTGTTAATTGATTGATATAGAAACTGTAAATTACAATTGGTATCAGAGCTTTAGGGGTGAAATTTTTGATTTCTGAGATTGAAATTTTTTACGAAGTTGTTCACTGTTCTTGAGTATTTTTTTTTCGAAAAACCCTAAAATCACCAAGGGTTTTTAATCTTTTGATCAAATACTGTGAAAATTGGATCGAAGGTATAGGATCAGTAGTCGATTCGATTGACTATAAACTTGAATTGATTCACAAAACACAGAAAAAGAACTAGGCATTTTTGTCAAATTTTGAAAAACACGAGGTTGACTACTGTTCTATTGAAAAAGTCTATTCTAGATCTATTTTCGGACAAAAGTGTTTCACAAAAATTGTTTGTAATCAAAATCCTCACCTTCGATTTCAATTTGAGAGAAAATGGGCAAATTCTTCGAATTAATTTGAATTTCAGACTTGAAAAATCTGAAAAATTAAGAAACTCGAAATACGCATATCTTATGTGTCATTCGATTTGAATACTTGTGAAATTCGAGTTGACAATAATGTCAATCGAGTTGACAAACAGTGTCAATCGAGTTGACAAACAGTGTCTATCGAGTTGGATTTAACAGTGATTCGAATTTACTTAATTCATCAATCGAGGTGGATTTAAAGTGATTCGAGTTTACACAATTAATCAATCAAGTTGCAACTTTGTTGATTCGAGTTGAAGTGATAAATTAATCGAGTTTACTGTCCAATTGAATTTGATTCAAGTTGTGAAGACCTCCCCTTCCGGGGCAGTCCTCAGAGTCTAGGTCCCAATTCATGCAATACGATATCAACCATACTAAGATAGGGTAATTAATTGCGGAATTAAAAATTACATGTACATTACAGATTAGGATTTAAGTTTACATTTAAAATAAAGTTATAAAAGGGTAACATCTAATCTAGTCATAACATCATACATCACATCAAGTCTACCCAGAACCACCACATTTGCTGTCTTCCAATCAGTACCAGAAAGTTTGTTGAGAAGTTGTCTAGGAAAGCTTCAAAACTTGGATCTTGAATGATCTAAGTACTAGGTCCTGCAGGTGATTTTCCTTTGGCTTTTCCTGTAAAATATTAATGCAACATCTGTAAGCAACGCTTAGTGAGTTTATAGATTTTCAATATCAACATGCGTGTCAAGCGTAGTCATTAGTCTTAGCGTGATATGTCTTGGCTGCCGCTACAGCCCTCATGATTGAGATATAGTATCATAAGATCGGATGATGTTCAAGCCACACTCACGCTTAAATCGTGGGGATCAGCCACATACTGGGCTAGCTACCAGTAAGTCAATATGGCGGAACATCGGAGGTCATTACCAATTCATAAGAACTGGTGAAATAGCCCGGTCTAGAACAATAGACCATCAAGGCTAGTCAAGCTGAATCAATCTTATCAAATGTCTGATCAATGATGAAAGCATATGTCTTAGAAGTCATGATAGCAATGAATTCATAAAGCAAAGTCTGAAGCAGTATTAAATGCAATATGAAGAGATAATCAAATAGCTATCATGATCCACTGGGCAACACCCATCCATGGTGTGCACAGGTTTCAGTCCAGCTGATAATATGAATGTCAATAAATCTATTAGCAGCAGTATATCTCAACCGGAATCTATGCATGTTCAATCTGAATATCTATAACTCACAGGTCTAGGTCTTGGTCAAACAGATATAAGAATCTACCACCTGAGTTATCTCAGGATTTTATCTTTGTCAATCTGTTCTTGTCAATTCTTTTCAAATCAGAGACCCGCTTTCAAGTCTTTAAGTCTTTTAATCTTTGTTCAGAATATACTGAACCTGTTCAAAATCATTCATGATAATATCATGTCAATTTCATCATCTTTATCATCATCATTATCATGGAATTTCATCATCTTTTGGTCATAAATTCTGGTATTTTATCTGAGTCTGATATCTGATAACTTGTCTTATCAAGGCCGTCATCTTTTGTCTTTTAATCTTTATAATCTTAAATTTCATCTGATTCTGATAACTTATTTATTCTCAAATCATTCTAATACATAAAATTGGGTTTCGGGTCATCAACTTCGGATCCATCCGGATAGGGGATCCGAATTCGGATCATCCGGATCCGGACCAATCCGAATTGAAATGGCCGGTCCGAATTGATCATCATCCGAATTGAGGATGACTTGGGATCCGAATTAGGATCTTTTAATACATAAGATCCGAAATTAGCATCTTACCCGAATTAGGATAAAAGCAAGGTCCGAATTAGCATGGATCCGAATTATGACCCAAAGCAAGATCCGAAGTGTTTGATCCGAATTCAAGATACGATCCGAATTCAGATTAAAATCTATATAAGTACCGAATTCGGATCATTAAATCCGAAAATAATGTTGTCCGAATTGTGAAGTATCCGAATTAGGCACATCATCCGAACCGAAGCATAGGTCCGAAATTTGGGTACCATCCGAATTCGGGTAATCCGAATTCGGACACCACACTTGGTAAATTTCCAGAAATTGTTCTTCATGTTCATCATTTTGTTCATACGGGTTCTTATCAAATAATTCATAAAAATTCATTTTATCAACATGCAACTAATTATATAGTTATATTAACATTATTGGGTTAATTTTATACATTTTTCCCTATTAATAACATCATATTTTAATCAAGATTATCCAAAAATGATAACTTTTATCAAAAACACAAGTTTTTCATCAAAATTCCGATTTCTTTAATGTTTTGGATGATCTAAACTAAAATCTTTGTTTCTTTAACATTTATTAACATATATTCATCATAATCTGTCGAAATTTTAAACATGCAACCCCAAATTCATGTTATAATTCTTGTATTTTCGGTTTTCTATAAAAACCGAACCAAACTTAAAATTTTCAAGATTTTCAGAAATATTTACCTCAATTTTTGCAGATTCTTGTTGATCTTTGATTCTTGTAACTCCTTCTTATATTAAATCTTCAATTACTTGAGCAATTCTTGAATTTCTTGTGAATTTGTTGAGATGGCCGAGAGTGTAGAGAGAGATTAGAGAGAGAGAGAGCTTTCAAGATTAATGATCCTAATGATCATTTAATTTGATTTTATATCCATTTAGTTACATTAAAATTTAACCCTCTATATTTTTGTATTTTACATCTCTTTTAATTTACTCATCTTTAATAATTAATATCATATATATAATTTAAGTAAATAATTTCAAACTTAAATAACTTACATCATAAATAATGTAATAAAATTACATTATTATCTCAAAATCAGATATTTACATGCTTGGCAAAAGTTAGGTTGTTACAGAATGGGCTCCACCACGCACAAACTTCGTCCCCGAAGTTAGCTATGTTCGAACAGACTGGGATAAGTAGCTTTCATAACATCTCTCGATTCCCAAAACTGATGCGAACCTTTGTGGTGTTTCCACTGGACGAGCACCATCTGTATCTCTTTATTTCTAAGCTTCTTAGTCTTCGAGTCCAGAATACGTTCTGGCTCTTCAACCACGCGAAGCTTCTCATCGATCTGTAGGTTAACATGTGGTATCTGAATTTCTCTTTCATCAGCTAAGCTTTTTCTCAAATGACTAACATGGAATACAGGATGTATTCCAGGTAAGTCCGCTGGTAAATCAAGACGATAAGATTGATTTCCTATCTTTTCCACAATCTTGAACGGACCAATAAATCTTGGAGCTAGCTTGTTTCTTTTAATGAACCGCATCACATTCTTCATTGGAGATACTTTCAGCATCACCAAATCGTTAACCGCGAAACTTATTGATCTATGACGATTGTCATAATATGACTTCTGCCTGCTTTGAGCTTCAAGAATATTTCTTCTAACAAGTTGAATCTTTTCGTGAGTCAACTGTAGAAGGGCAGGTCCTGCTATTGGCGATTCGCCGATTGCACGCCAACAGGTAGGTGTTCTGCATTTTCTTCCGTATAAAGCCTCAAAAGGAGCCATCTTGATTGTAGAATGATAACTGTTATTATACGAAAATTCGACCAACGGCAAGTGGTCATCCCAGTTACCACCTAAATCAAGAACGCAGGCACGAAGCATATCTTCAAGAGTTAGGATAGTACGCTCACTCTGGCCATCTGCATTTGGATGATAAGCAGTACTCATAGAAATCCGAGTACCCATCCCTTCTTGCAGTGCTTGCCAGAATCTCGAAGTGAAACGACTATCACGATCTGATACGATAGACTTTGGCACACCGTGACGAGAAATAATTTCTGTGATGTACAACTGCGCCAATCTATCGAGAGAATAAGTTTCTTTCATCGGTATGAAGTGAGCTGACATCGTTAATCGATCCACGACTACCCAGATGGAGTCGTGCTGTCTCTTGGTTTTCGGCAGTTTCGTGACGAAGTCCATTGTTATATGCTCCCACTTCCATTCAGGAACGGGTAGTGGTTGCATTTCCCCAAAAGGTTTCTGGTGTTCTGCCTTAACCATCTGACAGACTTTGCAGCTTTCAACACATTTACCAATGTCTTTCTTCATTCCTGGCCACCAGTAGTCAGCTTTCAGATCAATGTACATCTTTGAGCTGCCAGGATGAACAGATAACTTGGACTGATGAGCTTCGGACAGAAGAGTGCTGCGAATTGAACCATACTTAGGAACCCAGATTCGGTTTCCTTTGAGACAGTGAAGTCCCAAATGATTCAGAGTTAGAAATTGTAGCTGCCCTTTAAGATTTTCAGAATCAATATTCTCTTCTTTCATTGCTTCGGCTTGAGCAACTCTGATGTCTTCTATAAAATCAGAAGAGAATATAACCGGAGTTAGGGCATAGCAGCACTTTTCAGGATACACTTTTCTACTCAACGCATCCGCGACAACATTTGCTTTGCCGGGATGATATAAGATCTCGCAATCATAATCCTTGATAAGTTCAAAGGACCGACGCTGCTTCATGTTCAGATATTTTTGAGTGAAAAGATATTTGAGACTTTTATGATCGGTGTAAAGCTGACACCGAGTCCCATAAAGATAATGTCGCCAGATTTTCAGAGCAAAGGTAACAGCAGCCAACTCAAGATCATGAGTTGGTGCACTTTTCTCGTAGTCTTTTAATTGCCTTGAAGCATAGGCAATTACTTTTCCCCTTTGCATTAGAACACATCCTAAGCCAGTACCAGAGGCATCGCTATAGACAACGAAATCATCATTACCTTCTGGCAAGGCTAGGATCGGCGCTTGAATCAACTTTTGCTTCAGAATATCGAATGCCTCTTGCTGTTTATCGGTCCAAACGAAAAGAGTATTCTTTCGTGTTAGCATTGTAAGCGGCACAACAATCTTTGAGAAGTCCTTTATGAATCGCCGATAATAACCGGCCAATCCAAGGAAACTTCTTATTTCGGAGGCATTGCGAGGTGTTTGCCACTTCTGAACAGCCTCGACTTTTGACGGATCAACGGATATTCCTTCGCCAGAAACGACATGGCCAAGGAATTGAATCTATAAGATAATCAAGATAGAAATTCAAGTTCTGATGTGAATCATAGAATAGTTAAGGGAAACAACTCAAGACATATATAATAGAGATTATACCTGTCTGAGCCAGAATTCGCACTTAGAAAACTTTGCGTAGAGTCTCTCTTTTCTCAATAACTCTAGCAACTGTCGTAAATGAATAGAATGATCAGCCTCCGTTTTGGAGTAAATCAGAATATCGTCTATGAATACGATAACTGATTTATCCAACATTGGTCTGCACACGCGATTCATGAGATCCATGAACGCCGCTGGTGCATTTGTCAAACCAAACGGCATCACGAGAAATTCGTAATGACCGTATCTTGTACGGAAAGCTGTCTTCGGTATATCCTCATTTCTTACTTTCAGTTGATGATACCCGGAACGGAGATCTATTATCGAGAAATAGCTGGCTCCTTGCAGCTGATCAAACAGATCATCGATCCTGGGCAAAGGATATTTATTCTTTATGGTGACTTTGTTCAACTCGCGGTAGTCGATGCACATACGGAAAGTTCCGTCTTTCTTTTTAACAAATAGAACTGGTGCACCCCACGGAGAAGAACTCGGTCGGATAAACCCCTTCTCAAACAACTCTTGCAGTTGCTTAGACATTTCCTGCATTTCTGCAGGTGCAAGTCTGTATGGTTCTTTTGCAATAGGAGCCGCACCAGGAACCAAGTCAATACTGAACTCGACTTGACGTTCCGGTGGCACTCCGGAAATATCGTCAGGGAATACGTCTGGGAACTCACAGACGATAGGAATATCGGACAACGATTTCATTTCAGAGTTGGATTCAGATGAAACATAACAGATATAAGATTCGTGACCCTTAGATAAGTACTTATGCACTTTTTCAACAGATAAGAAACAATGTGCACCTTTCCGCTTCTCGCCCTTGATCTCAAGTACTCGGCCGTCTGAAGACTTGATTCTAATGACTCGCCGGTTGCAGATAATTGTAGCCTCGTTGTTCATTAACCAATCCATGCCGATGATGACGTCAAATTCTTTTAATGGAATCGGGATGAGGTCGAGATTGAATACGATATTATCAACAAGTAGTGTGCAATTACGATAAACGGAATCAGCCATAACAAAATTGTTACTAGCTGTCTCAATGTCTAATATCACGGGGAGTTTTGATGGAGCTTTATGTAATCTTTGTGCAAAAGATGTTGATATGAAAGAACGACTCGCGCCGGAATCAAATAGTACTCGGGCAGGAATAGAGTTAAGCAAGAACATACCGATAACTACGTCAGGTGTTTCTTTTGCTTCCTCGGCTGTTATTTGAAAAGCTCGAGTCTTTGCAGTTGGCGTAGCAGCAGAACTCTTAACTGTAGATCCTCCAGCTGATGACTGTGGCTGATAACGCGATCCGCTACGACATTGATACATGAAGTGTCCCCTTTTTCCACATTTTGCGCATCCACGTCCCTGCTGTGGACATTCTTCACTACTGTGACCGATCATGTTGCACGCGAAGCAAGTAACATCATCTGAATTGCACAATCCCATGTGTGATCTTCTGCATCGCTTGCAGAATCGTGGTTCGTTCGTGAGGGAGTAAACTTGTGCTTTCGGCTGTGAACTTTGCTAATGGAATTGCTGAGATTGTGACTGAGACTTATTTGGCTTAAAGAATCTGCCAAACCGCTGTTTCTTTGGAGGAGACGGATTCATCGGGTTAGTAGACGGAGCATAAAGCTGATCGCCGTATTCTAAATAACCTCGCTCGATTTGTCTAGCCGCTTCTACCATTTCCAAGTAACTCTTGTATTTGATCGCGCTCATCGGATGTCAATATCAAGGATTGAGTCCTACACGGAATCTATTCATCTTTCTTTCTTCAGTAGCAACTTGGTATGAGGAATAACCGCATAATCGCGAAAACTCGTGCTCGTATTCGTCAACTGTCTTCGTTCCCTGAGTCAGCTGCATTAACTGTACTTCCATCTTATCTTGCTGATCGACTGGACAGTACTTTGCGTTAAACATGTCAAGAAATTGGTTCCATTCTAGAGTCTGAATTATTTCTTCGCCGTAGATACTTCTCTGAGTTTTCCACCAGGCACGTGCAGCACCGACAAATAACGCGGACGCATAACTTACTTTCTTCGAATCTAAACAGTCAGAGATTCTAAAGATCTCTTCGGTATGACTAATCCAATCCATCGCCTGAATCGGATTCACTGTACCCTCAAAATTCAGGGCACCGCTCGCTTTGAAATCATTAAACTTGCAGCCTTTTGGCTGAGCTATTTGGGTTTCTGGATTTAAATTATCAGAATCAGATTCATTAGTCTGAACTTGCTTTTCTTTTCTCTTATTTTTCTTTTCTTCACGTCTTTTAGCTTCGGCCTCATCTCTGGCCTGAAACTGTACTTGCATTATCTTGTTCTGTTGTTCTGAGTGTTGGGCTAGAAGTTGTTGCATCATTTCAAACATTTGTTGTGGGTTCATGTTGCTGGGAATATCACCTGATCCTGATCCTGACATCTTCTACTGAAAATTAAAATCAATTAACTATCAGTTTATAGACTTAGATCTATGTACCCTTTTTCCCATCCTAATAGTCTGTACATCCTATCTCAGTTCAAACCACCTAAATGATTGATACATATGTAGTGCTTCAGTTTGAGACCAAGTATACTCACGTAATACTTGATTCACTCAAACTAGTGCTCTAATACCATCCTGTGAAGACCTCCCCTTCCGGGGCAGTCCTCAGAGTCTAGGTCCCAATTCATGCAATACGATATCAACCATACTAAGATAGGGTAATTAATTGCGGAATTAAAAATTACATGTACATTACAGATTAGGATTTAAGTTTACATTTAAAATAAAGTTATAAAAGGGTAACATCTAATCTAGTCATAACATCATACATCACATCAAGTCTACCCAGAACCACCACATTTGCTGTCTTCCAATCAGTACCAGAAAGTTTGTTGAGAAGTGGTCTAGGAAAGCTTCAAAACTTGGATCTTGAATGATCTAAGTACTAGGTCCTGCAGGTGATTTTCCTTTGGCTTTTCCTGTAAAATATTAATGCAACATCTGTAAGCAACGCTTAGTGAGTTTATAGATTTTCAATATCAACATGCGTGTCAAGCGGAGTCATTAGTCTTAGCGTGATATGTCTTGGCTGCCGCTACAGCCCTCATGATTGAGATATAGTATCATAAGATCGGATGATGTTCAAGCCACACTCACGCTTAAATCGTGGGGATCAGCCACATACTGGGCTAGCTACCAGTAAGTCAATATGGCGCAACATCGGAGGTCATTACCAAATCATAAGAACTGGTGAAATAGCCCTGTCTAGAACAATAGACCATCAGGGCTAGTCAAGCTGAATCAATCTTATCAAATGTCTGATCAATGATGAAAGCATATGTCTTAGAAGTCATGATAGAAATGAATTCATAAAGCAAAGTCTGAAGCAGTATTAAATGCAATATGAAGAGATAATCAAATAGCTATCATGATCCACTGGGCAACACCCATCCATGGTGTGCACAGGTTTCAATCCAGCTGATAATATGAATGTCAATAAATCTATTAGCAGCAATATATCTCAACCGGAATCTATGCATGTTCAATCTGAATATCTATAACTCACAGGTCTAGGTCTTGGTCAAACAGATATAGGAATCTGCCACCTGAGTAATCTCAGGATTTTATCTTTGTCAATCTGTTCTTGTCAATTCTTTTCAAATCAGAGACCCGCTTTCAAGTCTTTAAGTCTTTTAATCTTTGTTCAGAATATACTGAACCTGTTCAAAATCATTCATGATAATATCATGTCAATTTCATCATCTTTATCATCATCATTATCATGGAATTTCATCATCTTTTGGTCATAAATTCTGGTATTTTATCTGAGTCTGATATCTGATAACTTGTCTTATCAAGGCCGTCATCTTTTGTCTTTTAATCTTTATAATCTTAAATTTCATCTGATTCTGATAACTTATTTATTCACAAATCATTCTAATACATAAAATTGGGTTTCGGGTCATCAACTTCGGATCCATCCGGATAGGGGATCCGAATTCGGATCATCCGGATCCGGACCAATCCGAATTGAAATGGCCGGTCCGAATTGATCATCATCCGAATTGAGGATGACTTGGGATCCGAATTAGGATCTTTTAATACATAAGATCCGAAATTAGCATCTTACCCGAATTAGGATAAATGCAAGGTCCGAATTAGCATGGATCCGAATTAGGACCCAAAGCAAGATCCGAAGTGTTTGATCCGAATTCAAGATAGGATCCGAATTAAGATTAAAATCTATATAAGTACCGAATTCGGATCATTAAATCCAAAAATAATGTTGTCTGAATTGTGAAGTCTTCGAATTGGGCACATCATCCGAACCGAAGCATAGGTCCGAAATTTGGGTACCATCCGAATTCGGGTAATCCGAATTCGGACACCACACTTGGTAAATTTCCAGAAATTGTTCTTCATGTTCATCATTTTGTTCATACGGGTTCTTATCAAATAATTCATAAAAATTCATTTTATCAACATGCAACTAATTATATAGTTATATTAACATTATTGGGTTAATTTTATACATTTTTCCCTATTAATAACATCATATTTTAATCAAGATTATCCAAAAATGATAACTTTTAACAAAAACACAAGTTTTTCATCAAAATTTCGATTTCTTTAATGTTTTGGATGATCTAAACTAAAATCTTTGTTTCTTTAACATTTATTAACATATATTCATCATAATCTGTCGAAATTTTAAACATGCAACCCCAAATTCATGTTATAATTCTTGTATTTTCGGTTTTCTATAAAAACCGAACCAAACTTAAAATTTTCAAGATTTTCAGAAATATTTACCTCAATTTTTGCAGATTCTTGTTGATCTTTGATTCTTGTAACTCCTTCTTATATTAAATCTTCAATTACTTGAGCAATTCTTGAATTTCTTGTGAATTTGTTGAGATTGTCGAGAGTGTAGAGAGAGATTAGAGAGAGAGAGAGCTTTCAAAAATAATGATCTTAATGATCATTTAATTTGATTTTATATCCATTTAGTTACATTAAAATTTAACCCTCTATATTTTTGTATTTTACATCTCTTTTAATTTACTCATCTTTAATAATTAATATCATATATATAATTTAAGTAAATAATTTCAAACTTAAATAACTTACATCATAAATAATGTAATAAAATTACATTATTATCTCAAAATCAGATATTTACATGCTTGGCAAAAGTTAGGTTGTTACACAAGTTTATAAGTAAATTTGAATTTCATTCGAGTTTATTAAAATTTGAATTTAATTCGAGTTTAACATTAGACAAATTCGAGTTTCTCAAAGGACCAATTCGAGTTTCTCATAAGACCAATTCGAGTTTCACAATAAAACTCAAGTTTTCGAACATAATTCGAGTTTCACAAAGGCTATTTCGAGTTTCATACAAAACTCATTCGAGTTTCATACATAACGCATTCGAGTTTTACAGAAAGCTCATTCGAGTTTAATAGAAGAGTAATTCGAGTTTCATACAAGCATTATTCGAGTTTTTGCAATACATCAATCGAATTTTACAAAACATCAAGTCTATTCAGTGTTTGATTCAAGTTGATTATTACTACTAACAAGTTACTGTGTTGTAGATTTCAGTTGATCATTTGATAACTAATCTGTGTTTCAAAGTTTGATCAAATTTCAACTGTTAATCAACATTTTCAATCTCAATGAAAGTTCATCAGATCTTGGACAGTTTCCAAAATATCAGTCAAAATGTCAAAGGACGCTCTAGCAATGGGATCAAAAACCAAACCCCCAATTCTATATAGGGGAGAATACGTTCAATGGACGGAGAGGTTTCTAGAATTCATCAGCTTTCATGATCTATCAGAAGAGATGCTGAAATCCTTAACAGAAGGACCAGCCACATTCATGGAAACAATCCCTGAAGTACCAACCGGTAATCCCCCGATTCCACCAAGGACAGTCGAGGTTACCAACCTTACTGAGGCTCAAAAAAAAAGAAAACTAGGGGATAAAACGGCCAGGAAATTACTTCTGATATCCATCCCCAATGATATTTACACATGCCTCACAAACACAAAAACTGCCAAGTCAATATGGGATGAAGTGTGTAAACTGATGAGGGGATCTGACAGAGCTGCCAGAAACAGGGCTAGAAACAGCCTAATGACATTTGAAAATTTCAGAGCCCGTGTAGGAGAACTACTGGAAAACACTTACCTAAGATTTGTGAGTTTGGTAAGTGAAATGAAATGAAATGGAGTGACAAAGTCAAATCTAGACATAAATGTCAAGTTCCTAAACGTTTTGTACCCTGAATGGGAGAAATATGCTATGATTATCCAGCAAACAAAGGATATTGAAGAAATGGATCTTCATATGATATTCGAGAACCTCAACAACTACCAAGAGGTTGTGTTGAGGAAATTATCAGGAAAGAAGAAAGCTGAGAAAGAAACTGCTGATCCATTGGCTCTACTGGCAGAGAAGAAGTACAAATATAAAATGAAAAAGGAGAAAAGAGAAGTAGTCAGCAGTACATCTTCCGAATCAGAATCCTCCGCTTCATCTGCAGATTCTGAGATCGAAGAAATGAAAAAGCAGATGACACTGCTAACAAAAGCTTTTCAAAAGAAGTTCTACAGAAAGCCAACCAACAATAAGATGCGCTACAAGACAGGCTCGAGGAAAATTGAGAAGAAAGACAAATATGAAAAATCTGGAGAAAGCAGTTGAAGAAAGACTGACAAATATGAAAAATCAGACAAGTCAGCAAAGAAGAATTCAAAACAGAAATGTTACAACTGTGGAAAACCAGGTCATTATGCCCAGGAATGTAGACTCCCAGTAGTCAAAAACTCAGACTATTATACGAGGAAGGCTCTCTTAGCCAAAAAAAAAGAGTCTGGAAAAGCTCTTATGGCGGAGGATGACAACTGGTTGCAGTTATCTGAAGATGAAGATATTCAGGATGAGGATGCTCATATTTTCCTAAAATTAGAGGTTCTCAATGAGTCAGAATTGAGTGAATCAGCCATGATAGCTGAGGATGAAGTATGGGTTGGTTAAACTGATGAAGAGGATGAAGAAAGACAAGATTCTGAGGAGGAAGAGACAGAAGAAGTTGCGTTGATGGCAACTGAAAAAACTGATATAGAGGAAAATGAAGATTCCGAGTCAGACAGATCAGATGGTTCAGACAAACCGGAGGTACATTCCAACTCTGACTCTGATTTTGATGAATTTTGTGTGCTAGAAGAAAAACTAACTCATATGGCCTTTATGCTTAAAAAGTTTGAAAAATCATTGAAGGCTGAAAAGAAAAATGCTCATTCTTTGGAAAACAAACTTCGCAATGAACATAACTTAGTTTTAGACTTTTCCTAAGATAAAGCATTAGCCTTACGAGCAGTTTCAGATTTACAAGATAAGGAAAGAGAACTACAAAGCAAAATACTTAATCTTAATCAGAATATATCTGACTTACAAGAAAGACTGGGAATAGCAGAATTAGAAGCTTCAAACTTTTCTGTAAAATATCATGCTATTTTTGAAGAACGAACTAAACTTTATGAGAAAATAAAGAAGATGGAAGATGAATTTATCAAAAGAAGGCAAACAGATCAAACCATTTATTTAAATCAACCAAAAGACACAGAATTTTATAATTCTAAATCTGGAATTGGTTGGGAAAATCCAAAGTATCTGACAAAAGAAATATCAAGTTCACCAACGCTATATGATATCAGATTCATGAACTTAGGATTGAAAATGGCGTTTATGAAAGCATCTGATGACGTAGAGTCTAGTGAAGAAACAAAAAGATCACGATCAGACAAAATGCAAAATTCTGTTGATTATAACAGAATAAATGAAATAAGTAATAATACTGATATTAAATAAGAGTACATTCAAACGTACTCTGAAAAGGATTTGTCTGAATTACCTACTCAATCTCAAAAATTATATCTGCCATCTTCAATTCTAGAAAAGATAAATTCTGATCTAGAATTAAAGATTAAAAATTTTGAGACAGAGAATAAAAACTCTCAAGGCTGAACTAAAAACAATGGAACAAAAGTTACAAAATCAGCCTAAAAACAAAAAGATGTCTGATCCACTATCTTCAACTTCTCTAGATTCTATCAATTCAGAAAAGGAATATGATCTGTTTATGCACTCTGACTTTAATTCCTTAGAGCAAATGTTTGTTAAAATTAATGAATTTGTCAAACCTCTGCATAACAAACAATCAGATGATAATAAAGAACCTGTTAAAATTCTGCAAAGAATTTCTTCAGACTCAATTAAGTCATCTGAAAATTCACCAATTTTACAACAAAAGAAGGAGAAAACAAAAGTCATTTTTAACACTCCTAGCTTTGAAAAAGGTGAATCATCTTCAACAAAGAACTCCATTGCACTCAGAGTTCAATCTTCAAAAGGTAAGAGAAATTTACAGAAGAAACAAGTTTCTAAGTCTACTAATTCTCATTTTCTTTTATGTCAGATATCATTGTGAATGGGTCGAGAAAACAAGTTTGGAGAAAGAAGAAAAGAGAACAGAAAAACAAGAATATAAAACAAGAATGGCACGTGAAGAACAATATTGTTACAGATAGAAATAGCAACATTGAAAACTCTGCCTGTAATAATAAATTTGTTAATGATTCTTGTATCAAATTCTCTAGAACAGACTTAATTGCTTTGAACTCTAGTGCTTGTAAACCTTTAATTGTAAAATCTGATAAGCTCGTCTGGCAACCAAAGAAAAAGGACCCATGTTCTAAACAAAAAAATGTTCCACAGAAAATCATTTAAAAAACAGTTACACCAAGAATTGTACAAAAGTGGATACCTAAACGAACTGTTCAAATGTGGGTACCTAAAACAACATCAACTGTTAAGCAAAAAGCCATATTTGTTGAAAAATCAAATAATACTTTGCATGATTTACCTAAAACAAATGTAACCAACTACAAGTGGGTACCTCATGTGTTATTTCGTCTTATAGGTAAACCATGTTTGGTATCTTGACTCCAGATGTTCCAAGCATATGACCGGACAAAGAGACATACTCACGAACTTTGTAGAAAAGTTCTGTGGGACGGTCAGATTTGGAAATGATCAGTTTTGTCCGATCAGAGGATACGGGAGTCTCACGTATGACAAAATTACCATTCAAAAGGTTTTTCATGTTGATGGTCTTGGACATGATTTGTTTAGTATTGGACAGTTGTGTGATAAAGGATTAGAAGTCAATTTCAAAGCCAATCGGTGCAGCATCAGATCCGGAGAAGGTAAGGAAATATTGGCAGGAAACAGGAAAACCAATTTGTACTCCATTGACTTAGCCTCGATTAATCTGAAGAAAGATGTCTGCTTACTGTCAAAAGCTACATCTAAAACAGCATGGCTATGGCATCGTCGCCTTTCACATCTGAACTTCAATGAATTAACCAACCTAGCGAAAGGAAGGTTAGTTAAAGGGCTGCCAACTCTCAAATTCCAAAAGGAGCAGTTGTGTGCCGCATGTGAAAAAGGAAAGATGACAAGATATTCACACAAATCCAAAACCGAACACTCATCCACGAGAGCACTGGAATTACTACATATGGATTTGTGTGGACCAATGAGAGTACAAAGCATTAATAAGAAACGATACGTATTGGTGATAGTTATTGACTATTCACGATACACATGGGTTTTCTTCCTGAGGTCCAAATCGGATGCAACCAAAACTATCATAGACTTCATCCGGAAAATACAAGTGAAGTTACAACTCACAATTCAATCAATCCGCTCAGATAACGGAACATAATTCAAGAACAAATCGCTTGACTCATTTTTGAATTCTGTAGGAATTACACATCAGTTTTCAGCTGCTCGAACTCCACAACAAAACGGTGTCGTTGAAAGAAGAAATCGAACACTAGTGGAATCAGCTAGGACGATGCTGGCGTATTCAAATTTACCGTTATTCTTATGGGCAGAAGCAGTTGCAACAGCTTGTTTCACACAGAATCGTTCAATCATAAATAAAAGATTCGAAAAGACTCCTTATGAATTGATTAATAAACGAATACCTAATATTAAATTTTTCCATGTCTTTGGTTGCAGATGCTTTATTCTAAACGCCAAAGATAATCTTGGAAAGTTTAATCAAAAGGCAGATGAAGGAATATTCATCGGATGGTTGCTTTCCGTGTGTACAAGAGAACCAAGACAGTAAATGAGAGCGTGAACGTCAAATTTGATGAAGGAATGGTAATGGCTTCTGAACACACCAGTTCAGGACCTGATCATAACACGCAGACTTCATTGGAGTCGTCTGAACAGAATGCTGAAAATTCTGAATTCATAAGTTGTTTGAGAATTTTTATGAAGACTATTTTGAGAAGCCCAAAACTAATGTTCTAACTTTGGTGCCTGACAGGATAACTGAATATCTTGTCGTAGTCTCTAATCTTTCTCATCAACAAGTTTCAGAAGAAACTGGAGAAGCATCAACAACAAATGTGCAATTGTCAACTGAGATTGCACAACCCATATCTAGATTGTAATCCCAATCAAGACCAAATAGAACCGTATCCACATACTTTTAAGTGGACGAGAAATCATCCAATAGAAAACATTATTGGTGATCCATCCGCTTCAGTCCAAACCAGAAGGGCCACCATAAATGAGTGTCTATTTTCAAATTTTCTAAGTAAAATAGAGCCCAAGAATGTAAAAGAAGCACTTCTGGATGCTGATTGGATTGTGGCGATGCAAGAAGAACTGAACCAGTTCGAACGGTTAAAGGTCTGGAGACTTGTTGAGCACCCTAAAGACAAATCCATCATAGGCACGAAGTGGATCTTTAAAAACAAGAAGGATTAACATGGAGTAATCATTCGAAATAAAGCTCGTCTCGTTGCCAAAGGATACAATCAACAAGAAGGGATTGACTACGATGAAACGTTTGCACCAGTTGCACGAATCGAAGAGATTAGAATCTTTTTAGCTTTTACCGCTCACAAAAACTTTACAGTTTATCAAATGGATGTTAAAACTGCATTTTTAAACGGCGAACTAACAGATGAAGTATATACATATCAGCCCGAAGGTTTTACTGATCCTTCAAAACCTGATCATGTATATATTTTAGATAAGTCACTGTATGGCCTTAAACAAGCACCGCGTGCTTGGTATGATGCACTTTCAACATATCTGTTGAAATGTGGATTCAACAAAGGTGCAGTTGACACAACCCTGTTTATAAAACGTCAGGGGTCGGATATCATAGTTATACAAATATATGTAGATGACATAATATTTGGGTCTACAAATCCGGAATTTTGTAAGAAATTCGCATTTTTAATTTCCCAAAAATTCGAAATGAGCATGATGAGAGAAACAAAATTTTTCTTAGGATTACAAGTTAAACAATTTGTTGATGGTATTTTTATCAATCAGTCAAAATATATACAAGACATGTTATAGAAATTTAACATGGTTAACAGTACTCCTATGAAAACTCCCATGGCTCCGGATTCAAAGTCAAAACTCGATGAGGACATTTCGGGGAAACCTGTAGATGTGACTCACTATCGAGGTATAATTGGGTCATTGATGTATTTAACAGCTAGTAGACCGGATATTATGTTTGCTACATGTGTGTGTGCAAGATATCAGGCGAATCCTAAAGAATCACATTTAACAGCTGAAAAAAGAATTTTAAGATATCTCAAAGGAACTCCAAACCTTTGTTTGTGGTATCCTAGAAAATCTTCATTTAATCTAACTGCTTTTTCTGACGCTGATCACGCAGGTGATAAGATGGACAGATGAAGTACGTCAGTGGCAGTATAGTTCTTAGGTGACAAACCCGTGTGCTGGTCATCCAAGAAACAACATTGCATCTCATTGTCTACAACTGAAGCAGAATATGTTGCTGTATCTTCTTGCTGTTCTCAGGTGTTGTGGATGAAGAGCCAACTATGCGATTACGGGTTTACACCAAAGAAAATACCCATTTACTGTGATTCTCAGAGCGCAATAGCTATTGCATCAAATCCGGTGCAACATTCAAAAACAAAACACATTGACATTCGGTACCATTTTATAAAGGATCGTGTAGAAAATGGAAATATAGAATTATATTTTGTGCCTACTGAATATCAACTAGCTGATTTGTTTACCAAAGCGTTAGATGAAAAAAGGTTAAATTTTTTGGTATACATATTAGGTATGTTGAATCGTTAAGATTTAATAATTCAGTAGTTTCAATTTATAATTTTAAATTTTCATTTTTTATTGATTTTAATCTGATGTTAAATTCTTGAATCTTAAAAAGTTAATATTATTTGGAATTTAACAAGATCTGGATTGTCATGTGCAGGGGGAGCAGAAAAATAAATTTATCTGATTTTGAGTAAATCTGATAAAATTTATCTGTTATTTTGTAAGGGGAGCTCAGCTGAGAAATACAATACATGTTTTAGGGGGAGCAACATTCAGAAATTAAAGGGGAAGCAATTTTAAATTTTGTTTTGTTGTTTATGTCTATTTTCATTTTTTTTTGTTTAGTTTTAAAATTTTTTTTACTTTGTTTTTATTTTATTTTGTTTGTTTTTATTTTGTTAAAATTTTTTTGAGAAGATATTAAGTGGGTTTTAATTTTTTGGAAGATGGGCCGGATAAAATTGAAAATAATGGGTTGGTTCAATTTTTGTTTCTATAAATTTGAAATTTCAAATTCAAATTAAGTTTTTTCGGATAATACACTATTCATCATCTTCCGTAAAACCTTACTTCACACTTAAGAAACTTAAAAACCCACTCATCTTTTTGAAAGATTCAAGAAAGCATTTCGATTATATTGTCAGTAATTTTTTTTTTGTTTGTGTGTTTCTTTCATTTGTTTTTACATCTATACGTAACTGTTGTGTGTATCAGTTTGTGTTTTGTTCATAGTGTTCGTATTTTGGATGTTAATGGTGTTCATAATTTTTGTTCATAAAACTGAAATTAAATGAGTGGTATGATTCGTTGTATGAATGTGAACATGAATCTGAAATTTCATGGTTCAAAACAATCCACACAAACAGAAACTTGGATTTTAATGTCAAAAAGCTTCGAGTTAAAGGTTTTCTGAAATTTGCATTTTTAACAACTTAAATGTTGTTTTTAATCAAAGTTCAATAAAACAAAAGTGTTTAAAAAGGATTTTCGAGGGGGATAAAAGTTTTAAATCACTGAAAAACTACATGGAATTAATTTTTGATTATTCAGTATATAAAGGACTTAAAATAAATACATAAAGAACTTCTCGATTAAAGGCTTCATTCGAGAAAGTCTAAGACTTATTCGAGTTGAGTCAAAAGATCTTCGAGAAAGTCCAAGACTCATTCGAGTTGAGTCAAAAGATATTCGAGAAAGTTCAAGAGTCAATCGAGTTGACTAAAGTAATATTCGAGAAACTTCTGTGTTTCATGCGAGTTGAATGCTTGAATGACTGAACATTTCAGATCAACAATCTATTCGAGTTGATCATAGGTTGTATTCAAGGAAATTCCTTATACATTCGAGTTGGAATAAATGAATATTCGAGAGCATTTATGACTTCATTCAGAACCCTCATGGTGTATTCGAGTTTAATACATATGTACTGCGAGATGACTATAGTTTTATTCGAGATTTACTCTGTTCTATTCGAGATAGACTATAGTTTATTCAAGTTGATACATAGACCAATCCGAGTTGGTTCAAGAGTCATTCGAGTTTTGTCATGTATCATCTGAGATTCATCAAGGGTCAATCGAGATTGATGTAGTTTCATTCGAGTTTGAATGAATTTTTTTACTAAGTGTTGGATTTTTAATGTGTTAAGAAAAATGTGACATTTTTTCAAGAAATTGTTATAAATTTGGGTTTTTCTAACATTGGTCTCTGAACGATTGACTCTGGAATCCTGTCAATAATAGTTTATTCTTGTCTGGACTCCCGATGCCTCAAACAGAAAATCACAAGTTTTTATAATTTCTGATGAAATGTTATATTTTTTCTACTTTGAAGGATTTCATTTGTTTACCTGTCTTAACTAACATGATTTTTACTTATTTACAGGTTTCAAATGGCATCTCCAGATCATTCTCAGAATTCCAATTCATCTTATTCCCATTCATCATCCAATCATACACTCGTATCTACACCTGTTCGTTCAACCTCTGTTGCACGACCCTCACCTTCAACCATCATCCCCGATAACCAACTGGTCAAACCCAAACATTGCCTACCCTTCAAAGATAATAACCATCATTTGGATACCAAGGTTATCAAATTCAGTCACCCTATAATCGTAGATATTCTGAAAGGCCATCCGTTAGGTTATCTTCTTCAGTATAAATCTTCAATCCCACAAGTCTACCTACAACAATTTTGGCATACAGTCAAATTTGTTTCTGCTGATGGCAATCACCACTTTAAAGTCACCATATACCAGTTTAAATCCAAAATCACTCTTGCGAGACTTCGTCACAACCTGTTTCTTCCAAGACGAATAGACACAGTTAACTTTCCTGAGTTGGCTGATTTTGAAGATTTTGTGTCAGATGAGGAGCTAGTTCATGATTTGATATGCCTGGGTTACTCAAAGCCACTACCAAAAAGCTCTAAATTTCACCGAAATGGATAAAATGGAGAATGGTACACTTTATTTGGGATTATCAATCGATGCATGAGTTCGAAGCATACAGGAATAGACAGGTGCAGCATTCACTGTCTACGAATCTTTCATGGAATTGCTTTTAATAAGCATTATGACTATGCTCAGTGCATCTGGGAAGACTTAAAAGAGATTGTACTAGCCAAAACAACCAACAGATCAAAGAAGTTTGTTCCGCTCCAAAGATTTATTCAAATCCTGATCTGAGGAATTCTAAGAGCCAATGAAAATATACCAAAGCGAGCAAACTCACACCGATATCCAGATTATGTAATGATGAGTTTACACGAAGTGCCGGATTCTCCGAATGCGAATATCATGCCGATTCCGGAGTCGTTGTTGAAGTATGCAGATCAAGAGAGTGAGCATGTAAGGTTGTATAGGATAGATCATGCTCCAATAGAGACCCAAGAACCGGGTTCTCTTACCCAAGGAGTAATAGGACGAGAGGAACCTCAGCACGGGGCTGAAGTTCAGGGTAGCCAACAAGTGACCGAGGGAGCTGAAGATGTAAGGGGTGGTGAGGAAGAGGCTCAGAAATCTGAGTATGAGAGAACTTTATCGGATACTCAAGAAGGAGATGATGAAGGTGATGATGATGATGATAATGGTGCGGATGGTGGTGATCATCATGAGGGCGGAATTCTGATGATGGATATAGTGAGTATTGCACAAGAGAGTGTGAGGGATGCCTTAAGCCTAGAAAGCCGGGGTTTAACAACATTTGTTGTTAGCTCTCCTATGGGAGTTAGCATTGAAGAAGTCAGTATCCTACTGACGAGTGCACACCCAACCATCCACTCAGTCTCCTCTCAACAGGAGATTGTTTCATTTGAGCACCGGGATGAACCACATCTTCTATCCGAAATTCATTTGGACTTGATGGATATTGAAATAAGTACACATCTGCCCGAGTGTAGGAAATCAATTAATTCACAGAGTATAGATCCTATACAGCATAGGACACTTGAGTCGACTTCATCTGTTGAAGTAAGTGTGGCTGAACTTCGTGTTCCCACCGGAACATCCTCAGCTACGGAAGCATTTGTTGCTCTGTCGCTTGAAGAGGGTGGAAGTCCAGTCAGAGCGACCACATTGCCATCTCTAAGTACTGGCCACACAGACGTGCTTTTCACAAGTTCGACTATTGTGACAACTGGAAGTCTAAGTGACCCAGTGGTGACTCTATCCCTATTTGTTACTGAATCCTCGTTAAATCAAGCTTTAAATGCAGCTGTTGCTGGAGTAAATACACATGTATCTGCTCAGTTGTCTGAAGTGATGGCCCAAATGTCAAATATTCATAAATTTCTGAAAGGTAAATCAGTGGCCGAAGAATCAATCAAGCAGACTGAATCTAATCAGGCACTGTAGGAGTTGAAGGAAGAGTTGAAAGAGTTCATGTTTGAACAATTTGATGAAATGACGGAGCGAATGACAAGTTTGGAAAGCACGGTGATAACTGCTTTGGGAAAATTGTCGTAGAGAGTTGCGGCTGTGGAAGAAACGTGTAAGGCACAAGCTTCCTCATCTAAAAAAAGCATGATGAGCATGATGAGGACTTCGATGATGCTCCTCATGAGGGGGAGAAGAGGAGAAAGCTTGAGGAGCCTACACCTGGGGTTTTAATGATAACGTACCCGGAGAAAGAAGCAGAGTAAAAGAGAGTCAAGCAGGGAGCACAAAAGAATCGACTGGTGAACAAAGTGAGCTGGGATTGATTCTTTATGAAGATGTTCCAGTTCCTTTGAACATTCAGTCTGATATTTACAATTTTGAAGAGTATAATGATTCTGTAGATGATGTTCAAATTAAGGAACATGAGTTAAGGATTCAAGGTGTAGATGAAAAGAGAGAGAGGAGTATATTGAAGTTTCTGAGGATGATGATGTAATCACATTGACTGATGTTGATTTTCGAGGAGAAAGGATTGAAGAAGAAATAGGGTTAGTTCAGGAGATTCTGAAAGAGACTATATTGACACCAACGGTTGAAAAGCCTGAGGTTGTAATTCAAGTTAAGGAAGAAGCTGAAGAGTTTCCTGTGGAAAATGTTGTTAGTCAAGAAAGAGTTGAGCTAAATGAGGTTGAGGTGATGGAAAGATTCTTTAATGAATATGTGCTGGCTGATGAGTCTCAAAAGCAACATAGGCTCAGGTTTGAAGCTCAACAAGTAGTTCAAAGAGAAATTCAAGATATGCTTACTTTGCTGAACAAAGATGAGATTCGCAAGAACAAAGTAAAGAAATTTGAGCTTCCAGCTAAAAGATCAGCAGAATTTATAAGGAAAAGGAACAAAATGCCGTATATTGAAGACATTCTGGAGAAAAGAATAGAAAAAGATCACCATGTTCTTTCCTTAAGTTGTTTAGGGTCTTAGAGCCAAACATGCCACATCTGGTCAACTATGCTAGTTTTCTGAGGAACAAGACACAAGAAGTTGATAAAGTTAAGAGTGAGTTCAGGATAGTTGATCTGGTTAAAATAGAAAAAGACAGACTCGTTAAGATTTTCTATCCGACATTCACTGTTACTAGAGCTGATGGAAATACCTATACGTTCACTGAAGCAGATATGTTCAATATGCACCTGGTCAACATTGAAGATCTATTTGATGAACTGTGCAGAAATAAGAGAAATAAACACTGGAGATTTGCCCTGAAGACAATTTTTCACTTCATGCATACCAAATTATTATTGATGTCAGTGCAAGACCTGCAGATAGGTGTTGAACGAGGAATGAGGAAGATAAACATGACAGCTACACATAGATATATCAAATTTGCTGGAGAATTGAAAGAATATCAAGTTATCATGGTAAAGCATCCGGATGTTATTTACAAAGACAGAAACAAGAAGCTAAGGGCTATGAGGAGTGTCGAACTTAACAAATTTTCATGTGGTACACTGAACAAAATTTTTAGTGGTTTAAAGGGAAAGCTTGCATCTGATAAGAAGAGAAAGACAAAGAGAGGAGCCTTATCTGTGAATGACCGAAGACTGATGGTAGAATTCATATCAAAGATTGAATGGAGGCTCTCTGATCGTAAAAGCATAAGAAGGTTTGAACAAAAGCTTGGATTGACGATTTAAAGACTTTGCACATTCCATCAAAGGGGGATATTGTTAGAATACATTGTAATTGATGGAAGTCAAAGTGTAGGGTTTGTTTTGTAATTCAATCATAATTGTGAAAAATATGTATATATATAGTAAGTTTGACTTTCAATGTAATAGTTCTGACATTCTCACTTTTTGGAAAAAACGGTTACTGACATTTGGATCTTCATCTCATCATTTTGTAATCAACATTCTTGCAATAGAATCTTTCGGTTAGTTTTAATCATTGTTATTGTTCTTATTATTGAATTGTTAATTGATTGATATAGAAACTGTAAATCACACATTACATGAGTTTTAAGTACATCAACACTAAAGGATAGAAAGGTTTATAATTCTATGTTGTCATAATCTAACTATTACAATATCATTGTTCATTTGTGTCATCATCAAAACCCAGCCCAAAGCTACAACATCATCAAGTTACCAAGAAGCTTCTATACGTCACCGGGAACTTGAATGAAAGCCTAAGTTGAAGGCCCAACAATTTCTTTTCCTTTGCTTGAAAACATGTTAAATTCAATAGTAAGCTACGGCTTAGTGAGATAACAGATTAGATATTCAACATATATTACTTTACAAACCAAATGTGAATATGGGCAGTGTTTTCATCATGCAGAGAAAGCATGAATTGGCAGTTCAAGTATCGATCGGGGATATACAACCTGGCTGGAATAAGATATATCAGATGATCAGTCCCCGAAAGTGCCCTGCTCTCAATCCTCAGCACAGGTCACACCGGATTATGAGATAATCATCATGCAGAGAAAGCATGTATAAGTGAACGCATGCTACATGTTTAAAACATGTCAAGTACGAGTGTGCATTGATAACAATAAATCATGTGTGAGTGCCAACTCATATGTTATGCGCAATAGGAACATGTCATCAATATGAATGCAAAGAAAAAAAATGCTTGAATAGTAATCTATGACTCAGAGTGGTTTACTTAGCAAGGATGCCCTGGAAAGATTCCACAGGGTCTTACATAGTACAAGTAGGCTTTACCACAATATTTTAGTCAATATGTGCTAGTCAACACCATAATGATTCTGTTAAGTCAGTGTAATAGAACATCAATATTAATATTTTCTTATAGAACTTAATCTTAAAACTTTAGTTAAATGATCCGAAATTCGGACCCCAAACAAAATTCTGATAGGCCCGAAATTCGGATGGTCCGAGATCCCCGTCCTTAGAATTATTATTTTGTACTAATCCATCCGAAATTCCCATGATATCATGATCTGAAATTTGGATGCCCTGTTATTCAAAATTCGTGTCTTGACTTATAATTTTTCAAGATTTTCCATTCGAAATCCATCCAAGTTTCATTAGACCTGAAATTCGGATGAACCCGAATTGTGTTCATCAGACCCGAATTCGTACTTAGACAATTTTATTATTTTTCAGATTTCAATTGATTACTTTTGTACTGATCCTGTGACTGAAAACTATTGACTCAGGCTTAAATATACTCTTTTTAATATTTATTAACTTAATTCTTAACATATTATGTAATAAATCAGTCCCTTTTTGACCTTTTTCTTCACTGTCGACGAACACACACACTAAACACATAGTATAATCTGAAATTTTCATTTAGGAGCTAAATCAGAAGCTGAAATATAGTATATAACTTCCATAATACTCTATTTAAACATTTCTAATCGAACATATAACATGCAATAACATCTAAAACCAGAATCTATGATTCGGTTTTCACCATAACCGAACACAAAACCTCTAAATACGTTAAGTTTGAGTATATTTTACCTTATATTGTTGATTGTAATGATTATGGTTCCTCCTTATCAGCTTAAATCCAGATTTTCAGAACTTGAATCCGATGATTTTTGTGTGTTTATTGGATGAAGATGTGAGAACCGTGGGTTTTCGATAGAGAGATGGTAAGAGTGATTTTTAGAGAGAGAGAGAGAGCGTGATTATTGCAAAAGTGAACAGTAACTCACACTTTTAATTATATTTATTGACATTTTGCCTTAATTGCAAAATAGCCCCTCCAACTTTATCCTTTTTTAATATCATACTTTGGGGTTTTATTTTTATCAACCAAGAAGGTCCCTTATTGTTATTCTTGCTCAAAAGACGACAATGAGCATTTCTTATCATCATTATCATCTTGAAATTCTTACAATGAAATTTATTTAATCACCACAACAATCCATCAAAACATGATTTAAACCTTAACTACTCATTACATAAAATTCAAAATTAGGGATATTATAGCATGGGCTCCACTACGCTTATACTTCATCCGCGTAGTCATGCTACGCTAAATAAACTTAGGTACTTGGTCTTCATGTCTTCTTCAGACTCCCAAGTGTGTTTAGCTCCCCTGTGATGCTTTCACTTTACCAGCACCATCTTGGTTTCTTTGTTCCGAAGCTTCTTGACCTTAGTCTCCAATATGCCCTCCGGCTCATCAACAAATCTTAGTTGTTCATCTACTTGTATCTCTGAGTGATCAGTCCATGGTTTCCTGTCGGGCACCAGACCTTTCCTTAAGTAACCCACATGAAAGACTTGGTGAATACTTGATAGTTCCTCTGGCAAGTTCGAATGATAGGACTGATTCCCAACTTTCATAATTATACGAAAGGCTCCTACAAATCGAGGAGATAGCTATTCTCTCTTCACGAATCTGTTGACTCCTTTCATCGAGGACACCTTTAAGTATACCCAATCGTCTTTTTGAATCAATGGCTTTTTGAGGTCGATCGTGATAGTTCTTTTGTCAATCTTGCGCCGTTTTCATATATTGTCGGATAAGTTAAATATTCACATTGGTTTATTGAAGTAACGTTGGCCCGGCAATAGGAGTTTAACCTGATTCCCTCCAACAAGTTGGAATCCTACATCTTCTCCCATGCAAGAACTCGAACGGTGCCATCTTGATTGTAGAGTGGTAACTGTTGTTATACGAAAATTCTGCTGAGGGAAGGTGATCATCCCAGTTACCTCCCAAATCCATGATACATGGCCTCAACATATCTTCTAGGGTTAAAATTATCCTTTTGCTTTTTCCGCCGGATTTGGGTCTATATGCAGTATTCATTGCAATACGAGTACCAAGACCATTTTGTAAAGGAGCCCAGAAATTTGAAGTGAATCTACTGTCTTCGTCGGAAACAGTAGACTTAGGCACACCATGTCTCGTGATGATTTCGTTCAAGTAGATTTGAACTAACCGATCCAAGGAGTAAGTTCTCTAATGTGTATCAAGTGTGCAGATTTGGTTAGACGATCGACGATGACCCAAATGGAATCATGTTGACAAAGAGTCTTGGATAGGTTAGTAATGAAGTCCATAGTAATATGGTCCCACTTCCATTCTTGAATAGGAAGAGGTTGCATACTACCATAGGGTTGTTGGTACTCAACTTTAACTAGTCGGCAAGTTCTGCACTTCTCCACATATTGTCCGACGTCCCTTTTCAATCCCGGCCACCAGAAATCGGTCTTCAAATCATTATACATTTTTGTGCTACCAGGGAGAATAGAGAATTTTGATTGATGGGCTTGCTTTAATATTTCTTCGTGCATGCCTCCGTATTTAGGAACCCACATTCTTCCATACATACTCTTCAAACCAGTTCCATAATCTTGCTTTGTTGGTAGCTAAATCCTGACATTTTCATTTTTAACATTTTCCTCCTTTAAAGCCTGGAGTTGAGCAGCCCTTACATCATCAATTATGGTTGAAGTCAACATTGTTGAGATTAAGGCATAGCAATAGGCTTTGCAGTAAGCCTTTCTACTTAAGACATCGAGAATTACGTTGGCTTTTCCTAGATGGTATAGAATTTCACAATCATAATCTTTAATAAGCTCCATAGACCGTCTTTGCCTCATATTCAAGTTCTTCTGACTGAATATATACTTCAAGCTCTTATGGTCAGTATAGAGCCATCATTTGGTCGCATATAGGTAATGTCTACAAAGCTTCAGAGAGAATATCACAGCAGTTAACTCCAAGTCGTGAGTGGAGTAGTCTTTCTCATGTGGCTAGATTTGTCTAGAAGCATATGCTAGAACATTTCCTCGTTGCATCAACACTGCTCCTAATCCCATGCCTGATGCATTAGTATAGACTACAAAGTCCTCGTTTACTTCAGGCAGGGCTAATACAAGTGCTTCTCACTCAGTAGCTTCTTCAATTTTTCAAAAGCCACGTGTTGTACCTCTTCCCAATTGAAAGTTGCATTGTTACGAGTAACATTAGTAAGCGGAACAACTATTTTGGAGAAGTCTTTGATGAATCGACGGTAGTAACCAACCAATCCGAAGAAACTACGGATTTCAGAGGCATTTCGTGGAGATTCCTAGTTTTGGATAGCCTCGATCTTTGCTGGATCAACGACAATACCAGCACCTGATAACACGTGCTCTATAATTGGATGTAAATGAAATGTTGAGGAGGAGCAAAGTAAACAAGAGTTTATAAGTGATTATATGAATCAAGGAATAGTTTTGTTTCGAATGTTGAGGCGTACCTGCTCAACCAGAAATCAATTTTTGAGCATTTGGCATAAAGTCGCTCCTTCCGTAGCAACTCTAGCAATTTTCTAAGATGTGTTGCATGTTCTTCCTTGGTCTTTGAGTATATAAGGATGTCATCGATGAAAAAAATAACAGATTTGTCAAGGATTGGCCGGTAAACTCTATTCATGAGACCCATGAAAGCAGCCGACGCGTTTTTAATGCCGAACGGCATCACCAGAAACTCGTAGTGTCTGTAAGAAGTTCTGAAAGCCATTTTAGGAATATCGTCGTTGTGAACTTTAATTTGATGATACCCTGACGCAAAGAGACATTCGTTAGTAGATGCCCTTCGAGTTTGGATCCTAGTTGAAATATCACCAATGATCTGTTCAGTTGGGTGATTTCGGATCTATTTCATCTCGTGTGACAGGGGTGAACGTTATGGAATCTCAGTGGTGAGGGTGGGGATGGATGAAGAGTTCTGATTGATGGTTTCGAGTGAATGTACCATTTGTTTCGGTTCAGTTTCTGTTGGGTCTTCTAGAGGAGTAATGTTTTAGGGTATTAATGGAGTAGATTCAAATTGACGGATGTCTGTGGATGAGGTGGAAGGTGAAGATGATGAAGGAGATAGTGTACGGATTGGTGAAGACATTGGTGGATTCGTAGGTTGTGGATGATCAGTTGAATTAGATGTGGATGTGTTCACTGCAGAAGATGGAATAGAAGAAGAGTTAATACTAGGACCAAAAAATTCTACGTAAAAAGGATCAAATAAATAAACTTTAGGTCCCAACAGGTTTCCCAATTATGTTACTATAGGTTGTAGAGGAAGGGAGGTGAATACAGCTAATTCTTTTTTAACACACTTTTTCTCAAACTTTTTATGTATATATTAACAAGTTTTATTTACAAACAGGTTTGGATTGGGGAATGATACAAACAGCGATGACAAAAACAACAGACTAACAACTAATCTAAGACTCACTAAGACTTGTTACAATGAATTCACTCACTAAGATGCACTCACTGTTTTACAAGACACAGACAAACAGCTTTGAAGTAGAATAGCTTAGACAAACTCTTACTATTCTATTCTCAATTGAAAAATAGAACTTGCATGCATGAAAACATAATTCCTTTATGCACGTTCTGAGCTTGTGAATGTCTCTCTTGGTTATCTCAAATTCCTTAGAAGCTTCTTATATACTTACTTAGTGAATCTCAGTGAAACTTCCTCATTGGTTGCAGAGATAGTGGAGTTCCTTTACAAAAAGACATGAATACTTTTCTGCACGTATGACAAAACAGAATTTGTCCATATGTAGCAGAATCAATGTATTTTCCTTTTTGTCTCTGTTTCATACAGCTTTACCTTAAAGATGAATGTCAACTTTAAATATTTCCTCTTCATGTATAGCTATCTTGATATAAGAAATGGTCTGTCACCCATTTAAAATATCCTCTTTGTCTTCATGTATCAGAACAGCTTTGATAGAACTGGCAGTTTCTGAATTTCCACTTTGTCTTGATTTGTAAACTGATCTTCACGTCCAAGACTTTGCATGATGACATGGAAACAAATTCCATAAAGTGTTAAAGCTGTTCACAAAGAACAAAACACTTAATTTGGGTCAAAGTTGTCCAATAGACATGAATAGATTAGACAGTTTATGTCAAACCTGTCCAACGGTTATGGACAGTTTTGACAAGCCAAGTTACCACGAATGTAACGGTGTTTGCAATTCACTTAACAGGTTTCAGTAAGGCATTAGGAAAGACATAGATTTTCCTTTAAGTGTATCAAACATGTTTGATTGAAAATCTCTCCCTATGATATAGAACAAGTTTGATTGAGGCCTTTTTGTGCATAATATTAACTAAATCAGAAGTAGGAATAGATGAGTCTCCAGGCATTTGAGTAATGAGTGGTCCTGATTGGTCAACATCTGTAGCCAGTTCAGCCATCTCATCGAATGTGATATGCACACTCTCGTTGTTGAATGCACGATATGCCTTCGAATTGGATGAATATCCAATAAAGATCGCTTCATCCGTTTTCTCGTTCAATTTTTCGTGGTTGTCCTTATTGTTCAGCACATAGCACCTATAACCAAACACTTGTAAGTACTTGATATAAGGAACTTTATTCAAACAGAGTTCATAAGGAGTTTTATTGAAACTCTTGTGAATGATTGAGTGGTTTTTCGTGTTGCAGGCTGTGGACACGGCTTCAGCCCACAAGAACGGAGGTTCGAGCTTTGGCTTGTGAGATGATCTCCTCATCTTTCCTTTCTCAGATGCTCCACACAAGTGGTCTTTTTCGTAACGAAGCTCTGGGAGACCCTTAACCAATTGTTTTGATGCCAGCTTCTTCAGATTTCCGATGTTCAGATGTGATAGCCTTCGATGCCATAACTAAGAGTCTTTTGACGAGGCGTTTGATAACAGACAAATATTATCCTTGACCATAAGCTTAGAAATATCTATGGTGTACATATTTAAGTTGCGGGAACCAGTTAGAATTTTATTCCCGTCACTTCTCTAAACAATACAGTTCTTAGCCCTAAACGTTACTTCTAGACCTTTGTCACAGAGTTGTCCTATTCTAAATAGGTTGTGTGATAACCCTTCAACATATTCAACATCCTTGATGACTAGATTATTAAGAACTAAATTCCCGTATCCTTTGACCTGAGCGTGGTTATCGTTTCCAAACTTAACTCTTCGACAGTATTATTCCACAATATTTGACAGCAACTCTTTCCTCCCAATCATGTGCTTGGAGCAACCCGAATCCATAAACCAAATGGATTTTTCATGTAAAGAAACTTTGTTACGATGATGATTCTTAGGCATATGAAATAAATCCATGGAAAATTGACATGCGAACCGTGAATAGAACCGAGTTGTTCAGAAAACATGATGGGTTTAGAATGGATCCTGAGTTGAGTGCACAGAAGCCAAACTTATCGCTTTAAGCACAAAATTATACATAAATCGACTAACAGAAGAACGGGTCCTAGTCTGAGTTAACAAGAAGGCATTATATTGAAGTGCGGGTCTTGATCTGAAGTAACCTAGAACCATCTGCATTAAATCACATAACTTTGGGTACCCATGTTAGGATGAGTCTTTTATGGTTAGGTGTTCCAGGTGTATTTGTCACATTCACAGTTTTAGGAACCCATGTTGAACTTTTGTGTGGTCTAGATGCAGAACCTTTTGGAATCCATTTGTATTTGCACCCAACTGGCTTTGGAACCTTAGGCGATGAAGTTGCCTTCGGCTTTGGACTTTTTGAAACCTGTTTTGTATTTGCTTTTGGTGTGGGCCTAGGCAAAATACATGAACTAGTGTTTGGTGGGCCCAATGATGCACTATTTTTAATTTTAATTTTCAGGATAAGGCAGAAATTTATTCATTTCATGTACTTGAAATCTAAATCGAGTTGGACATAAATCAAACATATCAATAAATGAATATTTCAAACAAGACAATGAATCCATCATAGAACAAATATTGTTTTCTGAGATTACATTCAACCTATATCTAGAAACAAACACACTTGGCATTACAGCCTTTTTCATGAAAAAACTAGAAAAATCTTGCATAGTTATTTTAAGAACTCTTCTGTCACATCCTTGCTTTAACACACGCTTGCATATCCCAGGAATAATAGTAAATGCATAAGGCTAAATAAAATATTACAATAAGTCTTGCACTACACGTGCTACAAGGTTATAGTACTAAGTTGCTAAAAACATCACAATTTAAATAAAAGCAGCTACCCTGAACCCAAGGTATCATAAAGTTATACCACAAGCTGAAAGTGAGCTAAGTCCTCTGGGTTGATCAGAAAATAGACCTAAGCAGAAGGCCCAGCTTGTTCTTTACCTTTTCCTGTAAAAATTTGTGAGTAGCAACTGTAAGCTAAAGCTTAGTGAGTAAACAGATATTCATGAATGCATGTAAAATATGAGGCGAAAGTGCCTATAAAGGCTGTTATGCTTGCTTGCTTGCTTGCTTGTTTGCTTAATACCCAGAAAGAATGCTGCACAATTGAGACATTTCACGAAGAAAGGAGATGTTACCACTAGGGGTTTACAGCTGACAGATGATCAATCTGTGATGCGGGGCTAGCTACCCGCATAATGCTTAGGGATAGTGGTGAGCATCAGAATTGCTTGCTTGCTAAATATAATGCTTATGAGATGCACAAAGAAACGCTAACACAAAGCTTGCTGTATAGTATGCAGAACAATAAACAAATAGCAGATAAATATGCATATTAATAGATCAAATGTAAGATCCGGCTAAGCTGGGCATCACCTGTACCACAGTGTTCGCCTTCACTCACAAAAGTCTATTGAATTCCAAAGAAGTCATATAGAAGCAATTTATGTCTCAATTTCATATAAAACATGTAAACAAGAATAACTGTTACTCACAGTACTGAAAATGCTTTGAAATATTCTGAAATGCTTGCATTGGCTTGTCTAGGCTTTAATATGGCTTTGCATTAGTTCTGAAGGTCGACTCTTTAAATAAGCTTTGACTCGTAACCGAACTATATGCTTTAATCTAATATCCGGCGTACAACGTAGTGTCTGCAATTTAATATTACAGCGTACGTAATAAATTTATGAAGCTAGCTTAAAATTAAAGTATCTTAAAATGTAATTTCTTGTTAAATATTTTGTAGATTTTAAATATAATTAAGTTTGGCCAAAGGCCACTTAATTATATTTAAGCATATATTTATATTTATGTGTGTGTGTGTGTGTGTGTATATATATATATTTAACTATTGCTTTATGCTTTCTTTTACACACATATGCTATCTATATATATAAAAATAATAATAATAAAAGAAGAAGTCAAACTTTGCTTTTCATCTGACATAGTACATATATATATATTATTAACTTTTGCTTTCTTCTTCATTACTCCTGCACACCCACACATATATAAATATACATACACACAATCTGCAACACACATGCTATATATATATATATATTCTGCACATACTTCACATACAAGGATACATCAACCGAGAACCATAAGAGAAATAGAAATGGTTTCGGTGGCCTTTGCCTCGGTAAGTTTATATAGTTTCGGTACTATTTCGAAAATACCGAAACCTTGGTCCAAGGTTTCGGTATCCACCGAATTGTTCCTGTAGGTTTCTGTGGTCTCATGTGGTTTTACATGGTTTCAGGATCAAGTGGGTCTCGGTAGCTTTCAAGGGTTTCGGTAGTGAGTATACCGAGACCTTAAGGTTTTGGTAAGTCTCGGTTACTCCATGTGGGTCTCGGTTGCAATGTTGCATGGAATGGTTTCGGTGCTACTCCTTGGCTTCGGTATTTTATGAAATGATGTAAAGGTTTCGGTAGCTTCGTCTTTGGTTTGATATTACCGATTTCGGTACCTCTCTTTCATGCAATTATATATGTCCGACACACGCTCACATCACCCTTTTCCTTCTATTTTCTTGATATTTAGTAGTTATTAGGGGAATTTAAAAGGTTAGATACTTGTATATTTATTGTTCCAACAAACCCACACCTGAGTAAGAAGCTTGGCCGAAGGCCATAAGCTTCCTTGGCTTCTTTCTCTCGGTCAAAACAGAAACAGAAAAGAAAACGGAAAACAACATTTTATAATCTCAGCTCTTTAATTTCATGTTTGAAATTGAAGCTTCATATTGTTAGGATAATTAAATATGCACAAAATCAAAACATGCATGGCTTTTGTTTGCTGAAATTGTGGCTGAATTTTGTTTTCATAAGAACACAGAAACCATAGACAAAGATATATATATATATATATATATATATATATATATATATATATATATATATATATATATATATATATATTTCAAAACAAGATTTATCATGATTATTACCTTAAACCTTTGTAGTTTGTGTTGTTATGCTTGTTGATTGATTTCTTGACTTAAATTCCTGGATTTCTTTGCAAGATTTGTGATGTTCTTGTTGAACTTGTTGGAACCGATGCTTGGACAAAGAGAGAATAGCAGAGGTTTGTTTGATGAGTGATGTAAAGAAATGACCATCATTTGGGCATTCATATTTCTTTATAATTTCTCAAGTTTGTTAAATGTACAATTTAACCCCTAACTTGTTTTTATTTCATTTCTTTAAACTTGCTCAACTAAATGATTTGTAACATATATTTAACTTAGTTAAATAATTTTCATTACTTAATTGCATTATTTAGCAATTAACTTCATTTAAAATTCTCACACTACATCATAAAACGCAAATTGTGACATAAACGCATAATTATAAAGTAAGGTGTTATAGTATGAGCCCACCACGTTTGCACTTCGTCCCCGAAGTACCTAGGACTCAAACAGATGCGGATATCGAACTCTCATGTCTTGCTCAGATTCCCAGGCCTGGGAATTTCCATGAGAAGTCCTCCATTGCACCAACACCATTGCCACTTCTCGATTCCTTAATTTCTTCATCTTGGTCTCTAGAATAACCTCGGGCTCGTCACATTGCAGATTCTCATTAATCTTATAAGTCAGATGATCCGCCCACTTTTCGCTTTCGCTTTCGTTGCACTTCCTTAGCTGCGAGACGTGAAACACGGGGTGAATGTTGGATAGCTCATTCGGCAAATCCAAAAGATATGATTGAGTTCCAACACGTTCGATGATCTTGAAAGGACCTACGAATCGTGGTGCTAACTTGCCGCGCTTGCCGAATCTGAACACACCCTTCATCGGTGAAACTTTTAATACCACATAGTCATCCTTCTGAAATTCCAATGGCTTATGGCGTCGGTCGTGATACGACTTCTGTCGAGATTGAGCGGTTTCTAAGCGTTGGCGAATTATTCTGATCTTGTCATTAGTCTGTTGAAGTAGTTCGGGACCGGCGATTGGTGCTTCACCGGCTTCATGCCAACACGTAGGTGTTCGGCACTTGTGTCCGTATAAGGCTTCGAAAGGTGCGGCTTTGATGGATGAGTGGTAACTATTGTTATAAGAAAACTCTGCTAACGGCAAGTGGTCGTCCCAATTACCGCTAAACTCAAGAACACATGCCCGCAACATGTCTTCGAGTGTAAGGATCGTGCGCTCACTTTGGCCATCAGGCTGCGGATGATACGCTGTGCTCATTCTGATCTTAGTGCCTAATCCATTTTGTAATGCACTACAGAACCTCGAAGTGAACCGGCTGTCGCGATCTGAAACAATTGACAGTGGCACTCCATGTCGAGTAATGATCTCGTCTATATACAACTTAGCCAACTTCTCCAATGAGTAGTTCTCGCGAATTGGAATGAAATGAGCGACTTTGGTTAGACGATCCACAATCACCCATATTGCATCGTGCTGTCTTCGCGTAGTAGGAAGCTTCGTCACAAAGTCCATCGTTATGTGATCGAACTTCCACTCGGGAATCGGTAGAGGCTGTAGACTGCCATAAGGCTGCTGATGCTCCGCTTTGATTAATCGGCATTCAACACAATTATCGAAATATTGGCCTACGTCTCTTTTCATACCAGTCCACCAATACTCGACTTTTAAATCATTGTACATCTTGGTGCTGCCAGGATGTACCGAGAAGTTAGAACAGTGAGCTTCCGAAAGAATCTTCTGTCGTACATCACCAAATTTGGGAACCCAAACGCGATTTTTGAAAAGTTTCAAGCCGCGAGAGTTATCGATTAAGAATTGAAGTTGCCCTTTCATATCCTCAGAGTTAAGGTTTTCCTCTTTTAGGGCTTTGGCTTGAGCAACGAGAATTTCATCAATCAGGGTAGATGAAAACAAAGTATGGGTCAAGGTATAGAGACATTTAGCAGAGTAAGATTTACGACTCAATGCGTCGGCCACCACATTCGCTTTGCCGGGGTGATACAAAATTTCACAGTCATAATATTTGATGAGTTCCATGGAGCGTCGTTGGCGCATGTTGAGCTCCTTCTGACTGAAAATGTATTTAAGACTCTTGTGATCTGTATATAACTGACATTTGGTGCCGTAGAGGTAATGACGCCACGTTTTTAATGCGAAAGTCACAGCAGCAAGTTCAAGGTCATGAGTCGGATGACTCTTTTCATGATCCTTAAGTTGGCGAGAAGCATATGCTATGACTCTGCCTCTTTGCATCAGAACACACCCAAGCCCTTGATATGAAGCATCGCTGAAGACCACAAAGTCTTCATTGCCTTCGGGTAAGGCCAGAATAGGTGCTTCGGTGAGTTTCTGTTTTAAAGTTTGGAATGCGGTCTCTTGAGCTTCCTCCCAAATAAATGGAACGTTCTTGCGAGTAAGTGAAGTAAGAGGCATGGCTAATTTAGAGAAGTCCTTAATGAATCGACGGTAGTAACCCGCCAATCCCAAGAAACTTCGGATTTCAGTAACTGATTTGGGAGCTTCCCAGTTCTGAATGGCTTCAATTTTAGAAGGATCTACAGCGATTCCTTCACCAGATATCACGTGTCCAAGAAATTGTATCTGATAAGATACAAGATTTACAGGTTAACGCTGAGCATGAAAATTACAGAAAAGATAAACTAAAAGTCAATAAATCGAGATCGTGAGCACCTGTCGCAACCAAAATTCGCATTTAGAGAACTTGACGTAAAGTCGCTCTTTGCGCAGCAACTCTAGTAGTTCTCTAAGATGCACAGCATGCTCAGCTTCGGATTTCGAGTAGATGAGAATATCGTCTATAAAGACAATAACAGACTTGTCAAGCATTGGCCTACAAACACGGTTCATGAGATCCATGAATGCCGCAGGAGCATTAGTAAGGCCAAAGGGCATAACAAGAAACTCGTAATGCCCGTATCTGGTGCGGAAAGCTGTTTTGGAAACATCTTCTTCGCGGACTTTGAGCTGATGATACCCAGATCTAAGATCGATCTTTGAGAAGTAACTGGCTCCCTGAAGTTGGTCGAAAAGATCGTCTATTCTGGGCAACGGATATTTTTTTTTTATTGTTACCTTGTTCAACTCCCTATAATCAATACACATCCGGAGAGTCCCATCTTTCTTCTTAACGAAAAGAACAGGAGCTCCCCAGGGAGATGAACTTGGTCGTATAAGCTCTTTGTCAAGCAACTCTTGCAATTGCTTCATCATTTCTTGCATCTCAGCAGGTGCAAGTCTATACGGGGATCGAGCAATCGGTGCCGCGCCTGGCACTAAATCAATTCTGAACTCCACCTGACGGTCTGGTGGAAGTCCAGCGATGTCCTCAGGAAAGACATCGGGAAACTCTGAGGCTATCGGTACCTCGGCTAAAGTTTTCTTTTCAGATTTAGCATCTATTGCATATACTAAGTAAGACACGCAACCCTTAGCTATATGCTTCCTAGCTTTCACTACCGAGATCAAGCATAAATCACCTTTCATTCTGTCACCATAGATGCAGATACTGCGGCCATCCAGAGTAGTGAGCTTGATTAACTTCTTTTTACAGATAATGTTGGCATCATGGTGAACTAGCCAATCCATACCCACGATAACGTCGAACTCGTGAAAATCCATCGAAATAAGATCAAGTTGAAATGTGCAGTTGTCGAGCAGAATGATGCAATCACGGTAAATTTTATCGGTAGACACACTTACATTACTAGCCGTTTCGATTTCAAATATAACAGGTAGAGTGGTCGATGCAATTCCAAGTTTAGATGCAAATGAATTTGATATGAAAGAACGGTTGGCTCCTGAATCAAAAATAACTCTAGCAGGAATAGAGTTAACAAGAAACATACCAGCTACCACATCTGGTATTTCCTTCGCTTGCTCGGCCGTTCTTTGGAATGCGCGATTCTGATTTCTTGCTGGTTCATGTCGGCGGCTAGAACCTCCACGTGATGTGCTATGTCGGGCCGGTTGGTTTTATCTTTGTTGTTGTTGCTGCTGGGGTCGGTACTGTTGTTGTTGCAGACGTGGATGATGCTCGGCACTTGGATAAATTAAACTGAACGGATGCGTGCATGCCCGCTCAGTATGTCCAGGGCGTAAACAGTTGTTGCAAACTCTAACTTTGTTAGGACATTCTTCACTGCTATGCCCTATGTCATTGCACACATAACTTCTCACATCATTGGGGTTACAACGCCCAATGTGTGACTTATGGCAGCGGCGACACTGCCTCGGCTCAGAATGTACTGTATAGGAACGAGCTTGCTGCGCCGGAGGTGAGCTGAACTGTCGGTACTCAGACTGTTGTGGCTGAGAATATCTGGATGAAGATCCAGAATAACTTCCAGTACGAGATTTCTTAGGCGGTGACGGACACGTCGGGTTGATAGATGAAGCAGGAACTCCTCCAGCTCGAATAAAATCCTGCTCGAGAATTCAAGCAACTTCAACACAATCAGCATAGTTGGTGTATCTCTGGTGCTTCAAGAACTTCTGATATTCAAGATGCAGACCCATCAGAAAACGGTCGATCTTTCGCTCTTCAGTAGCGACTTGATAGTCAGACAGCAAGCTTAGTCGGGTAAATTCAATCTCATACTCAGTCACCGATTTGGTTCCCTGAGTAAGAGACATCAGCTTTTCTTCCAAACGCTTCTTTTCATCAGCTGGGCAATACTAACGAAAGAAAATAACCTTAAATTCATCCCAAGATAAGGACTTAATCCAGTTGGCTCCGTGCATGTTCTGCTAAGATCTCCACCACATAACAGCGCCACCCTCGAACAATGTAGTAGCAAAGCTGACCTTAGATTCTTCAGCACAGTCGCTGATAAGAAATATTCGCTCAATGCCAGTGATCCACTCGAGCGCTTTAATCGAGTTTGCAGCACCCTTGAAAGGTTGAGCTCCGCAAGCCTTGAAGTAACGGAAGTTGCAGCCCTTAGGAGGGACTACGGGAGTTTCCTCCTCGTCGGTGTCGTCGTTGTGGCGCCCAGTATCATCGTGTTGCTTTTTCCTACGTTCTTCTTTACGCCTAGTTTCGGCTTCATCACGAGCACGAAACTGATCTTGCAAAAACTTAGCTTGACGTTCGTTGTTCTCATTAAGCATAGTTTGCATAATTTGCATGATTAGTTCAGGAGTGAGTCCACCTCCAGCTCTTTCACCAGATCCAGACATGTTCTGAAATTATATAAATAATACTTGCATAAGAATAGGCATAACTCCTATTCTACCCCATTTCCCAATTCCTAAAGCAAAATCAAAGCCTATCTCAGGTCAAGTTAAAGCCTAGATATTCGAAGCTAATATGTTTGCTTAAAAGTTTGAGTCCAAGTGTTATTGCTAACACTTGAATCCCTCAAACTAATGCTCTGATACCATCCTGTCACATCCTTGCTTTAAAACACGCTTGCATATCCCATGAATAATAGTAAATGCATAAGGCTAAATAAAATATTACAATAAGTCTTGCACTACACGTGCTACAAGGTTACAGTACTAAGTTGCTAAAAACATCACAATTTAAATAAAAGCAGCTACCCAGAACCAAGGTATCATAAAGCTATACCACAAGCTGAAAGTGAGCTAAGTCCTCTAGGTTGATCAGAAAATAGACCTAAGCAGAAGGTGTAGCTTGTTCTTTACCTTTTCCTGTAAAAATTTGTGAGTAGCAACTGTAAGCTATAGCTTAGTGAGTAAACAGATATTCATGACTGCATGTAAAATATGAGGCGAAAGTGCCTATAAAGGCTGTTATGCTTGCTTGCTTGCTTGTTTGTTTTCTTAATACCCAGAAAGAATGCTGCACAATTGAGACATTTCACGCAGAAAGGAGATGCCACCACTAGGGGTTTACCGCTGACAGATGATCAATCTGTGATGCGGGGCTAGCTACCCGCATAATGCTTAGGGATAGTGGTGAGCATTAGAATTGCTTGCTTGCTAAATATAATGCTTATGAGATGCACAAAGAAACGCTAACACAAAGCTTGCTGTATAGTATGCAGAACAATAAACAAATAGCAGATAAATATGCATATTAATAGATCAAATGTAAGATCCGGCTAAGCTGGGCATCACCTGTACCACAGTGTTCGCCTTCACTCACAAAAGTCTATTGAATTCCAAAGAAGTCATATAGAAGCAATTTATGTCTCAATTTCATATAAAACATGTAAACAAGAATAACTGTTACTCACAGTGCTGAAAATGCTTTGAAATATTCTGAAATGGTTGCATTGGCTTGTCTAGGCTTTAATATGGCTTTGCATTATTTCTGAAGGTCGACTCTTTAAATAAGCTTTGACTCGTAACCGAACTATATGCTTTAATCTAATATCCGGCGTACAACGTAGTGTCTGTAATTTAATATTACAGCGTACGTAATAAATTAATGAAGCTAGCTTAAAATTAAAGTATCCTAAAATGTAATTTCTTGCTAAATATTTTGTAGATTTTAAATATAATTAAGTTTGGCCAAAGGCCACTTAATTATATTTAAGCATATATTTATATTTATATGTGTGTGTGTGTGTGTATATATATATATATTTAACTATTGCTTTATGCTTTCTTTTACACACATATGCTATCTATATATACAAAAAAAAAAAAAAAGAAGAAGTCAAACTTTGCTTTTCATCTGACATAGTACATATATATATATTATTAACTTTTGCTTTCTTCTTCATTACTCCTGCACACCCACACATATATAAATATACATACACACAATCTGCAACACACATGCTATATATATATATATATATATATATATATATATATATATATATATATATATATATTCTGCACACACTTCACATACAAGGATACATCAACCGAGAACCATAAGAGAAATAGAAATGGTTTCGGTGGCCTTTGCCTCGGTAAGTTTATATAGTTTCGGTACTATTTCGAAAATACCGAAACCTTGGTCCAAGGTTTCGGTAACAACCGAATTGTTCCTGTAGGTTTCTGTGGTCTCATGTGGTTTTACATGGTTTCAGTATCAAGTGGGTCTCGGTAGCTTTCAAGGGTTTCGGTAGTGAGTATACCGAGACCTTAAGGTTTTGGTAAGTCTCGGTTACTCCATGTGGGTCTCGGTTGCAATGTTGCATGGAATGGTTTCGGTGCTACTCCTTGGCTTCGGTATTATATAAAATGATGTAAAGGTTTCAGTAGCTTCCTCTTTGGTTTGATATTACCGATTTCGGTACCTCTCTTTCATGCAATTATATATGTCAGACACACGCTCACAGCACCCTTTTCCTTCTATTTTCTTGATATTTAGTAGTTATTAGGGGAATTTAAAAGGTTAGGTACTTGTATATTTGTTGTTCCAACAAACCCACACCTGATTAAGAAGCTTGGCCGAAGGCCATAAGCTTCCTTGGCTTCTTTCTCTCGGTCAAAACAGAAACAGAAAAGAAAACGGAAAACAACATTTTATTATCTCAGCTCTTTAATTTCATGTTTGAAATTGAAGCTTCATATTGTTAGGATAATTAAATATGCACAAAATCAAAACATGCATGGCTTTTGTTTGCTGAAATTGTAGCTGAATTTTGTGTTCATAAGAACACAGAAACCGTAGACAAAGATATATATATATATATATATATATATATATATATATATATATATATATATATATATATATATATATATATTTCAAAACAAGATTTATCATGATTATTACCTTAAACCTTTGTAGTTTGTGTTGTTATGCTTGTTGATTGATTTCTTGACTTAAATTCCTGGATTTCTTTGCAAGATTTGTGATGTTCTTGTTGAACTTGTTGGAACCGATACTTGGACAAAGAGAGAATAGCAGAGGTTTGTTTGATGAGTGATGTAAAGAAATGACCATCATTTGGGCATTTATATTTCTTTTTAATTTCTCAAGTTTGTTAAATGTACAATTTAACCCCTAACTTGTTTTTATTTCATTTCTTTAAACTTGCTCAACTAAATGATTTGTAACATATATTTAACTTAGTTAAATAATTTTCATTACTTAATTGCATTATTTAGCAATTAACTTCATTTAAAATTCTCACATTACATCATAAAACGCAAATTGCGACATAAACGCATAATTATAAAGTAAGGTGTTATATCTTCTCACATGATCTGTAGGAACAAATAATGAGAGTCAGTACATTTGGAAGACTTATAGATTTAGAGAGATTTCCTTGGTGAGTGGGTTTCTCGGAAGACTTAGATTGACTCTTTGCCTTCTTTGAAACCTTAACTTTTGAAGATTTTGAACACTCACCTTTGAGAATGATTACAGGAACTTCAATCTTGGCTTTACCTTTGTCTGATGATGTATTCAGGACTTTGGTAGGAGGAGAGGTTTTTGAATCTTTTAAATGAGAACTTAACCTTTCTGAAATAGTGTCAAAACGTTCTTTGAAAATAGTTAGTTCTACACTTTGTTCAAAACTTTGTTTTACCAATTTTTCCTCGCTTTTGAAAAGAGCTTCTTGATAACCAAGGGCTTTCTCACGAGCTGTCCTTAAATCCTTTTCTAAAACATTTATTTTGTATTGAGGAACCTTTGTAGGAATGTAAGGATGTGGGATTGGTTTAATAGGTTTGACTTTCATTTAAGTTGATGAATTAGCTAGAAAAGAAGTCGTCCTCTAGAGTGGGTACTGTATAAGGATAACTGTTGTTTAGCTTTTCATATTTAAAAGAAATTTGGCTTTTTTCATTTTGACTTCTTTTCTCCTCCTCTTGGGTTAAGACTTCTTCCGATGAGTGAAGAAAGAAAGTCATGAACCCACGTCCCATATACCTTCTATCATAATACATTGGTAAAGATGATTGAGCCTTTTCCAATAACTTTAGGATTTTTAAAACCAATTCCATTTTTACAATGATAGAACCTAGTTTATTTGGGTTGATTTAGACGAATAGTTTGTTCAGTATGACCCCGTTTTAGAATTTCATCATCTAGGGTTTTAATCCGTGAGTACAAACCTATCCTCTCTTCTTCATTCATCTTATATTTTCTCTGATTGTCTAAGTTTTCCACGTTTAAGGAGTCTAAGCGTTTTGTATGACCAGCTAGTTCTGACTTCAAAGCGCTCTTTTTCCTTAATGATTGTATCAATACAACTCTTAAGGGAAGTGTTCTTGTCCTCAGCCATTATCTTTTTAAGTAAAAATGTCTTTACCAAATTATGCTTGTTTAGCCAACTCTTTTCATACTTTTCAGAAGTTTGTTTTAGATTGGGCCAGTTCTTCCGCCTTGGCACATTTTTCTTTTACAACATTGTACATAGCTTCTAACTAAAGTATTTGTGTGTGCCATTTGCATTCATTTTGTACAAATTTAACAATTAAAGACTTATGAAAGTAAAAGGAATGTACCTGATTTGTCTCAGAATCTGATGTGGAGCATTCAGAATCCACGGACTTGGCCATCAGACATGCTGTAGTTTCTTCAGTTTTATCCCCCTCTAAAGGCTTTTCTGATTCATAGTCGGAAGTAGTTGCACAATCCGCAAACCCAATTCTGTCTGCCATATAACAATTTCAGCCCTTCTCCTCTGCAACATCAGATTCCTCATCTACCTAGTAGTCTTCTTGTGCTACCTAGGCCATAGCATCAGCTCTTTTCTTTAGGACCTCGACATTTCTCTCATAATAGCCCAGGTCACGCTCGTAATGATTCTTGCATTTTCGAGAAAAATGACCAGGTTTCCCACATTTATAACAACCTCGGTCATCAGATGACTTGGGCTCGTCATTTATAGGTCTGTCATCTCTACGTTCAAGTCTTTTTTTAGCGCGGCAGGAGTCCCGACTATCCTCACGATGATTATACTCTCGCCTATCATTATTTCTTCTATCATCACGCCTTTCAAAATGGCGATCATCTCGATAATCCCTCCGGTCATTTCGTCTCTCTCTCCTTTCATCATAACATCAGTCATCCCGATCATCTCTCCTCTATTCCTCTGTTTTCCTGTCTTCCCTTTCATCCCACCTATCCTCTCTCCTCTCATCATAATACCACGTCGACCAGTGTCATATCTGAGTTGATTATTGGTCTTATTCTGATAAAACCACTTTTCCTGAAGATGATTCGATAAAGAATGCCATTGTTCCTAAATGTCAGCCTCTTCAGCATCCAGAGGCTCGTGCAATTTGCGTATGGCATAAGGATATTGACAGGAGGAACCAACGTGGTTGATAGTCACTAACAAAGAAGCCAGAGTGTTGGTCATCTGTTTGTGAGCATCCACATCGCCCTAGTATTTCTTGAGTTCCTTAAACACCAAATTTATGGAGACGTCAATGATATCTAGAGCTCTTTTAGTTGCTCGACTAGCCAGTGCCCATTCTGGAGCCAGTGAAGTTAAGAACTGGATGTTAATGTCATCTCATTCATTTTTGATGTGCAGGTTTTTTAACTAACTCAGAACAACGCAACATCTGGTAAAAGTGCTTTGAATGGATTCTCCATCCTCAGCCCTGAACTCAGAGTATTTTGCCTTGGCTTCTTCATTTTTGGCCCTGTCATTCAAGTCTGCCCAAGCATCTGCATCTCCAGTTCGTCCCACAATTCTTTTCCTGACATTTTGCTATCAACACCGACGAGAATATCAGTGGGAATGGCTTGATAGATAAGATACTCTGCCCTTTGATCTGCTGCTTGTCTCCATTTTCTGTGTCAACCTCAGGCCCACGAACTACCCTTGGTGCTGGAAGTGGAGGATTAGCATTTGTAACTGCTGGACATTAGGAGTAAAAGATAGTGGGTTCCTCATTAATGGATTGGATCATGAGTTGACCCATGGGCTGCATGCAGATGAACTTTAGGAACCGCTTCTTCAATTGCTTATATTCGTCTAGATAGAGAACCGGTGGTCTGTTCTCTGATCCAAAGACAAGAGCTTTTCTAGACATGATGATTTGGGTGGTGATTGCTGGTTATGAAAATGATCTTTGGAAATGGAAACTGATATCTTGGGTGGAATATCTGAAATTCAGGTGAGCCAAAATTCAGATGCAGGAACCGTCCGAGATTCGGATTGGTGAAGGGCTTCTATGTCAATAACGTTTTGTTCCACCGTTACATACGTATCAGTGATGGGATGTTGCTGAATAACGATTTCATCAGCTTCATCTTCCTCATCACCCAATACCTCATCAGATTTCCATTCAGGATCGTCCTCTGGCACAAACTCCCCTTCCTCCAACTCTTCAATCTCATCCTCAAAATCAAACTCTATCTCTTCTTCTTCAATATCCATTAGAGCGTCTATCATCTCACTCTCAATGGCCTTTGAGGAACTAGCCTCACCTCCTTCAACTCCCAACTAACTCGGCTCCCCCTGAACTTCAGCATGCTGAGCAGAAGAAAAATCTACTGGCTCACTATCTATTTGTGCATCGGGATCATTGCCATCGTCATCTTCTCTTCTCAACTCTTCAACATCTCTGCAACTGGTCTCCCCCTGAGCCTTAAGATTTTACATTAGCTGCTCGAGGAGGGACCTCATTGTTCTGAGCTCTGTAGCCTGATCAGCAACAAATGTCTTCAATTCAATATTTTCTTTATCAATCTTTGCGTTATGCTCTTGAAGCTCGCTGACTGCTTTAATGAGTTGGAAGATTTGGACTGTTTGGAAGTCCACTTTGCTTCGGAGCTCTGAAAACTGTTGGTTGTCTGTGAAGGCGGATGAATTGGATGGAATTGATGTGATAGTGTTGGGAAATAGTTTAAGTACATTCAAGCTGTTAGTTAGACTTCTCAGACTGTTAGTAGATTTTTCATGTAAATACAAAGTTCATGCTGCTAGTTGAAGAAACTCGAGCTGCCAGTGTAAAAGTTCAAGCTGCCAGAGCAAAACAACTCAAGCTGCTCAGTTCATGCTGTCAAGTGATTCAAGCTGCTCAACAGTTTCATAAAAAGAATGTGCTGATTTTCAGGAAAGATATCTACACGAAGATTCCAGCATATCTACTATCAGAGAAGTCATAGTCCTTCAAGGAAACAAGTCCAAAAAGCAATATAAATACAGAGAATAGGTCATTCTATTATATAGAAGTATATAGAAGTTTTCTGCGTATTTTTGAGTCTGTAATTGCTTTGTTGATTAAGTTTTCTTAAGTCTCTAAGGTTGTAAAACCCTAAGAACAGTCTGTGTTCTTCGTCTAATCAAAACAGATTAGAGGTGATTGTAATCATTCAATTCAGCAATACAAACAGTCTTGATTACTTCTTATGTTTTATGCTTCATTGGTTCTGAAAGTTTTTTGTTAAAATAATTAGGTGTTATTCCGCAAACTTCTTATTTAAACTTTGATTCAAAGCAAGATTATTGATTTATACTCTGATAAATTTCAAATCAGTTAATCTTGGTTATTTAGTTTTAGATCCTGACAAGTGGTATCAGAGCCAGGTCGTTCTTTGTTTTTCAAAGTCGAAAACTTTCTTTCAAATTTTTAATCTTTTACAATGGAATTTGAAAATAGCAGCAGTGGATCTGGGCAAGGACTCAAAGTACCTATGCTCAAGCCCACTGAGTTTGAGATGTGGAAACTCAGGATTCAACAGCATATTCAATTCATTGATTATGCCATATGGGAAGCTGTTGAATTCCCTCCTGTAGTTGATCCAGAACTTGATGCTGAGGGAAAATCTGTCCAAACTCCTCCAAAAACTGAACTTGAAAGGAAAGCTAGAATGAATGAAGTGAAAGCACTCACACTATTACAAATAGCCATTCCTAATGCTTATCAACATCAGTTCAAAAAGTTTTATACTGCTCAATCTCTTTGGAATGCCTTAGAGAAGAGGTTTGCTGGTAATGCCAGTACCAAGAGAAATCAAAAAGACCTCTTGAAACAGCAGTATGAAAACTTTTCTGGTGGCAAGAATGAAAACCTCACTCAAATCTTTGACAGGTTCAACAAACTGATAAGTGAACTGGAAAGTGCAAAGGTCAATCTGGATCAAGATGAAGTCAACAGAAAGTTTCTCAGATCTCTTGGAGAAGAATGGACAGTCTATGTTGCACAGTGGAGAACAAAAGACACTCTTGATGAGATAGAATTGGATGATCTGTATAACAGTTTAAGAGTGTTTGAGACTGAGATTGATGCTAAAAAGAAATCCTTTTCTTATAATCACAACACTGCTCTTCTGTCTTCTGAAAAATCTAATAATTGTGATTCTTTTTCAGGTGGTGATGGCAATTTTGCTGAAACTCACTATGAGGCTTTTGTTGCCAATGATGGATTATTTGCTCTAAATGTTGAAGACTTGGAAAAAATTCATCCAGATGATCTTGAAGAGATGGATTTAAAGTGGCAACATGCAATGCTGACCATGAGAGCCAAAAGATTTCTGAAAAGAACTGGTAGGGCCAACTTTCAAGCCAAGACAGAAGGCAAACCATCTTTTGATAAATCAAAAGTGGAATGCTATAAATGCCATAAGCTTGGTCACTTTGCCAGAGAATGTAGATCTCAAGGTCAACAGCCATCAAGGACTTCACAGCCCATCCAAGCATCCTCATCAACAGCACTTGTCTCTCAAGAAGACAATGTGTTTGACTGGAGTGATCAGACAGAGGAAGAATTTCAAAATCAAGCACTTATGGCAGAAACATCAAATGTCTCCTCCACTGAACTACCATCTGAGGTAAATTCTAAACTCTGCTCTCAATCATGCAAAAATATGGTTAAAAAGTACAGAGATCATAATGAGAGCATGTGCAAAACTCTAGCTAAGATGGAAGAAAGGAGATATAAATATATGCAAGCCATAGAAGATCTGGAAAAACAGATCAATGATTATAAGGATAATGAGATTCAAATGGGGTATGATAGAACCTATCATGAATGGGAGAAAAAGGAACTTAATAAGAAAATAGAATCTCTGAATAAAAAGGTAGAAGAGACTGAACAAAAGGTGTTAGAGGCTAATAAGAAACTAGAATCTGTTAACATAGATCTAGGAAACTTCAAGTTAGCAAATCAAAAGCTAGAACACCTAATGGAAGTTCAATTCAAAGATAGAGTGAAATCTCAAGTCAATCCCAAAGAAGGAATAGGATACAGAGCTACTCCACCTCCATATAATAACAAGTACATTCATCCAATGAGTGAAGTTGCTGATAGACTTGTCAATGAACCACTAGATGAGTCTATGACCATTGTAGATCCTATCCTTGATAACAGTCCTGAATTAAAAGAAGATAAGAGTCAAAATAGAGACTGTGACACAAAGAGTGCACCCATAGAAGTCCAAGTTCCCAGTAAGAAAGGAAAAGAGAAGATGAGTGTATGCAATGCTACTCCACAAGTTTCTGTACATTCTAACTGTAACACTGCATCTTCATCAAAAGGAACTAAAAGAGGTAAAACTGTTTCTATCTGCACATGCCAAAAGCATGGTGTTCAAAAGTTTCCTAAACAACAGCAGGTAAGAGGAAACCAGAGAAACAAGAACCAGAAATTGACAGAAAAGTCTGGTGTTCCAATTCAAATTGTCAAAAGATGCTTTCACTGTGGAAGGAAGAATCACTTAGCCAAGGATTGTTTTTACAAACCAGCTGTTGCAAAACAGACTGTGCATCACACAAAATCAAATCCTAATCAGGCAAGGCACTCAAAAGTGAAACCTTCCACAGCAGCTCCAAAGAGAACAGTTGATCACAGATTCTCAAAAGTTAATAAAAAACAGTCCACACATCAAAAACAAGTTTTGGCAAAGCCTAAATCAAGTTTTAAACAAATATGGTGTGTCAAGGACAAATCTGTTGCTCAAACTGCTAATGCAAAAGATCAGACTGCTAAGTCAAAATCTGATGCTGTTAGTGCAAAAACTGAAACTGTTAGCACTACAAACACAGCTCAAGCTGCTGGGCATCAAACTGGAGCTGCTAGTGAATCATCTGAGACTGTCAGAAGAAAAGATGATCAAAATAGTTGGATACCTCATATTATCACTAAATACTCTCCAAAGACTCCATCAGTAGATCCCACCAAATATAAGAAGTCAAAAACAGTTTTTAGTTATGTCAATGTACAAGGCCAACCCAAAACCAATTTGGTTTGTGTTTACTCCACTACTAACTAAGTTGTTATTTGTGCAGGGCAACCACAGGTCTCCTCATAGAACAAGATGGCATCTGGACAGTGGATGCTCTAGGCACATGACAGGCAATTCTGAATGCTTGTCAAATTTCAAAGGTTTTGATGGAGGTTTTGTTGCATTTGGAGGCAACTCAAAAGGAGGTAAGGTTACAGGTAAAGGTACTGTTAATGCAGGCAACATGACATTCCATGATGTTCTGTATGTTGAACAACTTAAGTACAATTTATTAAGTGTCTCTCAAATCTGTGACAAGCAAAACATTGTTCTGTTCACAGATTCTGAGTGCATTGTTCTTTCAAAGGATTTCAAAATTCCTGAAAATCTTGTTTTACTTAGAACACCAAGAAAGGACAATGTTTATTGCCTGGACACAGCTCTCTTGACTAAATCAAATACTTTAAGCTGTTTAATATCCAAAGCATCATCAAATGAGTTTGCTCTTTGGCATAGAAGGATGTGTCACATGAACTTCAAGTCCATGAATGATTTAGTTAAAAAGAATCTGGAAAGAGGATTACCACAAAAGGAGTTCATTTGTGATGATCATTGTGTAGCATGTCTTAAAGGTAAGCAACACAAAACTTCTCATAAGGCCAAAGAAGTAAATTCAATCTCATCTGTTCTTCAGTTGTTACATATGGATCTATTTGGTCCAACAACTGTTTTGAGTTTGAATAAAAGGGCATACTGTTTAGTTATTGTTGATGATTTCACCAGATTTACTTGGGTTTACTTTCTTAGGTGCAAAGATGAAACTGCTGAGCTAGTTAAGTCTTTTATCCTTAAGATAGAAAACCAATCCAATTCCAAAGTTAAGGTGATAAGATCAGACAATGGAACTGAATTTAAAAATCAAATTCTAAACAGTTTCTGTGAGTCCAAAGGCATTGCTAGACAATATAGTGCACCAAGAACACCACAGCAAAATGGTGTAGCTGAAAGAAAGAATAGAACATTAATTGAGGCTGCTAGAACAATGCTAGCTGATTCAAAGCTGCCAATGACTTTCTGGGCAGAAGCTGTTAATACAGCCTGTTATGTTCTAAATAGGGTTCAAGTAGTTCAATCACAAGGGAAAACTCCCTATGAGTTATTCCATAACAGAAGTCCCCTAATAGCTTTCTTCAAGCCTTTTTGATGCCCATGTACTATCCTTCACACTAAGACTCACTTAGGGAAGTTTGAGAGTAAGGCAGAAGAAGGATTCTTTGTAGGATACTCAATTCAAAGTAAAGCCTATAGAGTATACAACAGTGTGTCTAAAACAATTGAAGAAAGTGCCAATGTTGAATTTAATGAAAATACTGCTAATATCAAAGGCACTGGTTCTGATTGGTTGTTTGATTTAGATTCACTAACAAATTCTCTGAGCTTTGTTGAGTATACTGCAGAAGCTGATGCATACAGGTTTGAAGCTGCTAACACGAATTCTCATGCTGCCAATACAATTTCTCATGCTGTTGGCACAAAGTCTCAGACTGCTGCAGATTCAACAAGTTGGGATGATTTCACCACTCTACCACTTCTGTCTTGTGATCCTCCAGGGGTCCTGAATGATACAAATCCAGACACTGAAGTGCCACTCCAAAGTTCTGAAAGAACAGCTCCAACACAACAGGAAACAGTCCCAGATTCAAGTCAAACTGTTTCAGAAATTGAACCATTCACTGGTTCTGATGGAGATGATACAAACCTTGGAACTTCTTTTCAAACAGAGAGAGAGCCCACACTAAGAGTTCACAAGTATCACCCTCTCAATCAAATACTGGGTGATCCAAGCACTCCTGTTCAAACAAGGAAAATGGTTCAAAATGAGACTGCTGCTGCTGAACTAGCAGTTCCTGAATTCAGTCTAGCTGCTTTTGAACATGCCTGTTTCATGTCTCAATTGGAACCCAAAAAGGCATCAGAAGCATTAAAAGATTCATCCTGGATTGAAGCTATGCAAGAAGAGCTTTTACAGTTCAAAATTCAGAATGTATGGACTCTGGTGGATCTTCCTAAAGGTAAGAGAGCAATAGGTACTAGATGGGTGTTCAGAAACAAGAAGGATGAGAGAGGGATAGTCATCAAGAACAAAGCAAGACTAGTAGCACAAGGGTACACTCAAGAAGAAGGAATAGATTATGATGATGTCTTTGCTCCAGTAGCAAGAAATGAAGCCATCAGACTATTTCTAGCATATGCAAGTTTCAAAGGATTTAAAGTGTATCAAATGGATGTTAAGTCTGCTTTCCTGTATGGGACAATTAAAGAGGAAGTGTATGTGTGTCAACCTCCTGGTTTTGAAGACTACAAGTATCCAGACAGGGTGTACAAACTAGACAAAGCTCTCTATGGTCTTCACCAAGCCCCCAGAGCATGGTATGACACACTGTCATCATATCTTCTACAGAATGGATTCAAGAGAGGCACTCTGGACAAAACACTTTTCACTAAATCCATCAAAGCTGAGATTCTTCTTGTCCAAATCTATGTTGATGACATCTTCTTTGGCTCAACTAATGATAGGTTGTGCAAAGATTTTGAGGCCCTAATGCACAAAAAGTTTCAAATGAGTTCAATGGGAGAACTCACATTCTTTCTAGGGCTGCAGGTTAAACAGAAGCCTACTGGTCTATTCATAAGTCAATCAAAGTATGTCAAAGACATACTGGAAAAGTTTGGCTATCAAGACACAAAGGTTGCAAGCACTCCAATGGATCCTCATAAACAGCTCCATACAAACAAAGATGGCATAGATGTGGACATTCATCTATACAGATCCCTTATAGGATCTCTCATGTATCTAACATCTTCTAGACCTGATATAATGTTTGCTGTCTGTGTGTGTGCTAGGTTTCAATGCTCTCCAAAGGATTCTCACTTGGTTGCTGTTAAGAGAATCTTCAGATACCTTAAAGGCCAACCACATTTAGGCCTATGGTATCCTAAAGACTCTCCTTTTGAACTAACTGCTTATTCTGACAGTGACTATGGTGGATGCAACATTGACAGAAAATCCACAACTGGTGGATGTCAATACTTAGGAGCAAGACTGGTCTCTTGGCAATGCAAAAAGCAAACAACTGTCTCCACATCATCCACTGAAGCAGAATACGTAGCAGCTGCAAGCTGCTGCTCCCAGGTAATGTGGATTCAAAATCAGCTAAGAGACTATGGTATGAATTTCCTATCCACTCCTATTTACATTGACAAATCAAGTGCAATTAGCATTGTGCAAAACCCAGTGAAATTCCCGAAAACCAAGCATATAGAAATCAGATTTCACTTCATCAGAGATTGTAATGAAAAGAAGTTAATCCAAGTTACCAAAATACATACAGATGATCAGCTAGCTGATCTATTTACAAAACCTTTTGATGTGGGAAGGTTCACTTTCCTAATATCAAATATTGGTATGGTAAACATGGATTAATTGGTTTTCATTATTATCTACTCAGTATGCTAATTTAAGGGGGAGACACTGTTCCATTGAAAAGTTGCACAATTTCACACTAACAGCATGAGTATTTTCTCATGCTGCTAGTTCATTTTCTCGGACTGCTAGTTATTTTCACTTGATCTGTCAAAGTGTGCAGGGTATTTGGGTAATTTTTAAATGTGTGCGCGGGACCCAACCATTTCGAAACCTTTAAAGGTCCCGGTTTCGTTCAGTTGTAAATACCAGTTACATATTCTTCTTCCACGGCCTTCTGCTTTCTCTCTGAACGAATCACACATTCTTCTTTCAAACCCTAAAACCATCGTTTGTTCATCCATGGAGTTCGTAAAAGAACACAACTGCCTTCCATACTCTCTCAAACACTCTGAACTTCAGCCGTTCCATGATATGATGGATTTCCTAAGACACTCCCATATCAACCATGCCCTCAATATCAATCCCACCATATACATATCGCATATCGAACAGTTCTGGAACCATGCCACTTTTCAAAGCATCAGTGGAATTCCCACTATACTATCCAAAATTGATTGCACTCCCATCACCATCACTGAGGAATCCATTCGGCACCATTTGCATCTTCAAGATGCCACAGGTATAACAGACCTAACCCTTAACGCTTTACATACTGGTCTTTACAATATAGGTTATAGGGGTCCTGCTGATTCATTTACTTTCTTGAAAGCACATTTTTCTCCTAAATGGAAATATCTTGTACATATTATTCAGCAGTGTATGAGCCCCAAAAGAACTGGTTGGTCAGAATTTTCTTCTAACATTGCCACTGCCTTAGTGTGCTTTTCAACAGGCCAACGGTTCAATTTTTCAAACATGATTTTCAGGGGATGTTAAGGCATCATTCCCTAAAGAATGGGAAGTTTTTAATGTATCCCAGATTTTTGGCAGAAATCATTGCACACACCTGCACTACTTCTCATTTACATAAGAGGATACATATTTCCCATAGGCACTCACTATCTTCTATCAAAAGGCTTTTAAAACAAAGTGCCAATTTTTTGAGTGTACATGTTCCATTGCCTTCTGCAATGATGAACATCATCCCAAGAAACAGAGGAGAGGGTCCTGAGCAGACACAGCCCAACATTCCTGCTTCACCCCCAGGACCCCAACCCACTCCTCATGATACACAAATTCCTTATGATTCTTTTGTACAGCCAACACGCCCACTCAGAAACATATACAAAAGAAAAAGGGGACCATGAGCTCCTTCCTCCTCCTCCCATCAGCAAGAGCCATATATCCTTGTGCAGGAGGATACTCCTGCACAGCATATCCAAAGGGAACCACTAGAGGAAACTCCCATCCTCACTCAGGAGGTGAACATCTCTTCAGAGATGGTTCATATGGGTTTTGTGGCTGGCACTACTGATGTCTCTGCACAAGAGGCACAGGATAGTGCCAACATAGCTAAGACCACGCCCATGGCAACAGCAAGTGTGCAAACACAAGCTGGAAGTCCCCAGAACCAAGAACAGATGGGCCCAGAGGTTTCTACTTCTGGTATTAATGTCAGTGATAGATCACAAGCACCTCAGGTGTTTTCTGATCTTGAGACTAGTCTGCAACTCATGCTTTTGACGGATCCCAAGCTGAAACCTGTTGTAGCTATGTTGGAATACCAAATGTCCATCATTGCTGCACAGGGTGCACAAATAATGGCCCTAAAGCGATCAGAAATGGCTCAAAATCAGAGGATGGATTATCTTCATAAGGGGTTTACCCTTTGTGGAAATAAGCTCATTCAATTAGAGCGTTTGATTCAAACCCAAGGGGCAAAGGTTGTAGGTCCTTCTGACCAAACCAATGCTTCCAAAAAGGGGGAGAATCAGGAGGTTCCTACATCAGTCCAAGCAGTGTCAACAGTTCCACCTTCTAGGCTAGCAGTCCCAACAGCTTCTCAAGCTGTTAGCCTAGAAACTCAAGCTGCTGCCTCAAAAGCAACTGGAGTTGTTATAAAGGAAAGGGTTCAAGCTCCATCCAGTACAGTTCAAGCTACATCTTCTTCTGTAAAAGACAAGGGCAAGGGCATTCTTATTGAATCTCCAAAGCACAAATTCTCCTCCAAAGAAGCCCAGATTGCCTTTGATGCTGAAGTTGGCAAAAGGTTAGCAGAAGAGCAAGATAAAGAATTAGATCAGCTGACCCAGCCCCCAATAGATGATGATGAGACATTAGGTGATTACCTAAAGGGGTTTGTGGGCAAACAAGGTGAAAGGAAAAGAAAGATGCCAACAGGGCACACTAAAGCTGAGCACAGAAGATTTTTGATAAATTTTGCATTTGCAGCTGGAATTCCAAAGAAAATGGCTCAGTCCATGACAACTGAAAGGCTACAAGAGATTCATGACAAGGAGATGGACAAAAGAAAGAAAGCCAAAATTTCCCAAGAAGTCCAAACATCAAAAGATCTAGTACCAACTAAAGCTGCTGCCAGTGCTCCTGTTCCTACTGAACAAGCTGTTGCATCTATTCCTACATCTGATCCATCCTCACAAGCAAAGCTATATCAAGTTAAAAGAGTGCTGTTTGATCAACAACTGCAAAAAGTCATGGAGATAGAGAAGCTGATTGATCAGCATGATTTTACAAAGCCTCAAATCAATTACTGGTTTGCTAAGTCCCTGGATGACCATAACTTGAGAGTTAAGTTTGTGGTAAGAAGGGAGTCTGGACCAGAAGATGAATATGATACATTTTGGCAGATGGTTCAGAAGTTGACCAGAGATGAGCTTATCAGAATGCACAACATTGGGTCTGTATCACAAGTTAGATCTGCTCTACCACAAGTGAAGCAAGTAATTAAAGATCTAAAATCAATTGTTGACCCTGAATCTGCAAGGAAAGAAATAGAGGATGCTGTGAAGAAGGGGAAGAAGGTCAAGCAAGTTGATCTGTTTGTCAAGTCAAGGACATACAGAATCAAATTTTCAGATGGACCTGGTATATTCTTCAATCTCGAATTTTATGATTTACCAAAAGATATGCTACTTCAGATAAAATCTGTTAGGGTATCTTGTGATAGAGATGAGATGAAGAAAGAATTTTTGAAGGCTGTAGATCAGAAACTTGCACAGTTGTAAGTTTTTGAAAGCCTTGGTTTGTAAATAACAGTTTACTTATTCATTTCCATTTTTATATAGAACTTAAAGTCTTGTGTAAAGAATTTAAGTTAGGGGGAGATTGTTGGGAAATAGTTTAAGTACATTCAAGCTGTTAGTTAGACTTCTCAGACTGTTAGTAGATTTTTCATGTAAATACAAAGTTCATGCTGCTAGTTGAAGAAACTCGAGCTGCCAGTGTAAAAGTTCAAGCTGCCAGAGCAAAACAACTCAAGCTGCTCAGTTCATGCTGTGAAGTGATTCAAGCTGCTCAACTGTTTCATAAACAGAATGTGCTGATATTCAGGAAAGATATCTACATGAAGATTCCAGCATATCTACTATCAGAGAAGTCATAGTCCTTCAAGGAAACAAGTCCAAAAAGCAATATAAATACAGAGAATAGGTCATTCTATTATATAGAAGTATATAGAAGTTTTCTGCGTATTTTTGAGTCTGTAATTGCTTTGTTGATTAAGTTTTCTTAAGCCTCTAAGGTTGTAAAACCCTAAGAACAGTCTGTGTTCTTCGTCTAATCAAAACAGATTAGAGGTGATTGTAATCATTCAATTCAGCAATACAAACAGTCTTGATTACTTCTTATGTTTTATGCTTCATTGGTTCTGAAAGTTTTTTGTTAAAATAATTAAGTGTTATTCCGCAAACTTCTTAATTAAACTTTGATTCAAAGCAAGATTATTGATTTATACTCTGATAAATTTCAAATCAGTTAATCTTGGTTATTTAGTTTTAGATCCTGACAGATAGGTGATGGGGTGATTGGTGGTTGAACACTTGGTGAATGGATGGCTGAGCGAATGGTTGAGCGGATAGAATTTCAGGCTCTGAAACGGAAGCAGACGAAGCTCCCTGTATAAACCTATGCCTTTTGGCCCTTTTCCTAGGCACTAATGGAGCAGTGTCTTCGACCTCAAAATCAGAGTCATCTTCATCAAAATCTCTAGATGCTCTCTATTCTGCCTCTCGATCACTAACCAAAATTCTGGATCCATATCTTCCTATTCTGACAGCTGGATCTTCCGTCTCTACTGCTGCTGCCTCGACCTCTATCTCTTCAACCCCTTATGATGACGACTCAGAGGTGGTCACTGCCTGACCCTCTACCTCTGGTTGATATTCATCGATGTCACGCATTAGATAATCATAACTAGCTGGAGGCTCCAGAATGTCACCAATAAGTTCAGTAGTAATTTGTTCCTGTGCATGAGAGCCTTGAGCCCAAATTTCTTCCTGAGTCTCTACTCGTGGATCTATTTCAGGGGCTACTCCCGAAGGATATTCAATATCTGATGAAGGACCTGCTTCCACTGACTCTTGCACCCTGCTTGTTGACGGCCTTCAAGCCTGAGTCTGTCGTACTTGAGCTCTTTGCCTCCTTCTTGGTTGTTGTGGAGGCCTTTGCTATTGTTGTTGCGGCTGCTGTGGCTGAACTTGTACTTGCTGTGGCTGCGGCCCTTCCCCAGCCAAATTCGCACCCTCCGGGGCTTCAAAATCTAGATTCACCACCGCACCAAAAAGTGGCACATCTAGTAACCACTTCACCCCTATGGGCGTTGTGCGATTGACAATCAGCAAAAATTCGCTTATCGATAACAGCGACACTCTCAATATCGTCCAGCTGCGGCAAGTTCGACAAAAAATGGCGTATCAGCATCATAGCAAACCTCGAATACATCAGAAACCTTTCTCTTGCTAGAGCTGTTATTTGACGAACAAACTCCGCAAAGAACATCTCGGAGTAGCTGAACTTCTTATTGTACACCAATGCTATCATTGCCGATTGCATCTTTGACACGATATAGTAAAAGTCGGCCTTCTTTGGAGCAAAGCACACCATACCCCATCCTCAAAAAGGCTACTTGCCTTACATCCAAAGGGAAGTCAATAGGCCCAACTTCCTGTTCGACTGATCCCAGCTACAACACTCTACGTAACATATCGGCAGAGAATACAAGGGGCTGTCCAGCGATTCTTGTCCTCAACACAGTCGGAGTCACTATACAATCAACTTGCAGTTGATCCCAAAACTGTCTAACATAAGGTAGTACGATCTGCACATTGTGAGAAAGGGCATATGACACCCTTGAATTAGCTAGGAAATTGTTAGACATTTAATTTCGATCATAGGGAGTTAGTTTGTAATAATTATTTACTTATTGTTTAGTCTTGTATTTATTTCCTTTGTAGTTTATTTCTATGTAAAAGTCAAGGGACTAAATGTGACAATGCCCCATAGTTAATTATAGGAGCCTAGAAATAGGCTCCTAGGGTTTTGTAATTGATACACGGTTGACATTGAATGAAAAGAAGCAGCCGCCAAAAGCAAATATTCTCTTAACATTCATTTTGTCTTTCTTCATAATTTCACAATTATTGAGCTAGTTTCTTATTGTGATTGATAGTAGAGTCATTAAAGGAGATGAATCATTTATGGGAATACTATTTACAATTGGTATCAGAGCCCAAAAGGTGGATTTCAACTTGCATTTTTCGGATTCTGCTGGGTTTTCTTCTTGTTCTTCGAGTTCTTCATCATTTCCATCGGTTAGATCTTCTTTTTCTCTGTTTTTCTGCGTTCGTTGTGTTATTATACACTTATAATCATCACAATATCATCATATACTGATTTCGAGTTCGTTCACTTCCATATTTCCATAAAAATCGTCAAGAATCGGAGTTTAAATTTTTTTTTTCAAAAATACGGGGTTTTAGTGGGTTTTTAGCTTGTTCTTTACTCATTTTAAGTGTTTAAGGTTATTTTAAATCACCAAAAGTGTTTAAAATAGTTTATCAATCATTTAGAAATGTTTTTTAGGCTTTAAAACTGATAAAATCGATTTCTGTTCAGATCTGCCTTAGAAACCTGCAAAAACCTGCTGTAATTCGGACCTGTTACTGTAGCACTTCGGACCTTATAAGATACAAAATCGGACCACATACCATCCTAGTTCAGACCTCACTTCGGTCCAATTCGGACCAACTTTAGGTGAACTTCGGACCTTCCTTTTGCCCATTTCGGACCCCACTTCGGTCCCATCCGAACTTCGGACCATCCGAAGTTCAGATCAGGCATTCCCATTTTACCATTGTGGACTTGTGCTTCAATTTTTAAATTTTCAATTCGGACCATATTCATTTCGGACCATCCGAACTTGCCCTATCCGAATTTGGTCCCTACCTGGACATTTTCCTAAGCCCTGACCAATGTTCACCCGAATTCGGTTCCCTCATTTCCTCCGAACCGCAAACTGTTCATCCGAAGTTCCATATCCGAAGTCATCACTGTTCATCCGAATCCGGTTCATCCGAATTCGGTCCATCTGACTTCTATGCATCCGTATTAGCCACCTTCCGAACTTCCATCCGAATTAGGTTGTCCACCCGAATCAGAACTCATCCGAGTTAGGTCTTCATCCGAATTAGGTCTCCATCCGAAATCTCAGCCCATCCGAATTTGCTCTTTTCCATCCGAACTACCCCTCATCCGAATTACTGTTCATCCGAAATCAGTCCATCCGAAACACCTTTCCATCCGAAATCAGTGTCTTATCCGAATTAGCACCATCCACAGTGCTATTCTTTCAAAGTCCAGCCCATCCGTGTCATGTTTCCACCTTTAAGATCTTAAAAATCTTTCATCAGCACCATCATCATGTCTCACGAAGCTCTCGTACTCGGATCTGAGAACAGACCACATGTTCTGTATCCAGATGAGTATGAACAATGGAAATCCCGGTTCCTCAAATTCGTTGGAATGCAACCGCTTGGGAATTTAATGCTTCAGTCAATCTCCGAGGGTCCCATCAACTATTATCGGGAGATAGCAGCCCGACCTAAGGCTGACCCCCCTGTCTTAGCCTCAAAAGTTGAACGCGAACCGGCCAATGATGCCGAGAGAGACAGACAGCATGCCGATAAGAGGGCAGAATACTTAATCTATCAGGCCCTCCCCACTGATATTCTGGTTGGCGTAGACAGCAAAATGTCTGCCAAGGAAATGTGGGACGAATTGGAAGTCCATATGCTGGGGGCAGATCTCGATGATCGTGCCAAGATTGAGGAGGCAAAGGCTAAGTTTACAGAATTCCGAGCCAAAGATGGGGAATCTCTGCAAGCTACGTTTACCAGGTTTTGTGCGGTCCTAAAATAATTAAATAAACTGCATATCAAGAAGGACAGGGATGACATCTGTTGGTACACCCTGTGTGACAATAGTAGTCTAATCGATCTAACATTTTGGTTTAAGTAATATTCAACATTGTGGTTTAACGAGTGTTTGATATATGTGTTTATATATGTTTAATAGTAATTGATTGTATGTTTGAACTTGATGTAACATATTACAAGAAGTTCAAACATAAAGATCAAAGATTAATTCAAGCATAAACATAAGTTTCATATACAAGTTGGCTATATTCGAATTATATATGGGTTGACATTCGAATCTGGGATAGATTCGAATGTAACCATAGATTCGAATATGACCAGATTCGAGAGTGTCTTTGTGGACAGACTCGAATGGGCCTTGGGCCAGATTCGAGTTTGGCCCACATCAGACTCGAATCAGGGTCTATAATTAGGGATAGACTCGAGATATAATCAGACTTTTTGCAGAATTCGTGAGGAATTAAGCTTAAAGCGATCTCGAGTTTATCAGCTTGGTGCGTGTTCTTTCGGAGAGAATCAGTTCGTAGGATCGTTCGTGTGTCGTTCGTTCAGCCTCTGATAGTCTCCGTGTTTCGTAGTTGAGAGTTGTTTCCGTCTACCCGTTAACGAGGATTCCGCACCCGTTGACGGCTCCGCGTCTAGATAGATCTCATAGTGGTAGACCTTACAAGTGGTATCAGAGCCTACGGAGTGTTCTTGGTGTTCTTCGTGTTCATCTAGATACATTCTAGGTTTCTTGACGCTAGTTGGACGGTTTTTCTCTCAAAAACGTATTTTCAAGCTTAGCAAATTCATATTCGGGAAACACTTTGTGGTTTTTCACGTTTTTGATCGAAATCATTATTTTTCGTTGGAAAAATAGTGATTTAATCTGCAAAACGCCAAAAAATCAAAGTGTTAGCCGTTTTTCGAGTTTGCGGCGCTCGAATCTAATAGGGGTAATTAGGGTTTCACTTAGTGTCGAGTCTAACCAAAATACGCTCCTTTCGAGTCTGTTTCAGAGGGTTTCGAATCTACCTAGTTTCGAGTCTGTTGCTTCATTCGAATAGGATCTCGAGTCTAGCTTACTTTCGAGTTTAGTTCGAGTCTAGTTGAGTTTCGAATCTGGGGTTTCGAATCTGCTGAAATTCGAGTTTGCTGCCCTTCGAATCTAAGGACCTTTCGAATCTGACATATTTCGAGTTTAACAGAATTATAACACTTAATCGAATTTAATCCCAAATAAATTGGAATCTAATTACATTCGAATCTATTTAGATTCGAAAGAGTTAATCCACATTAGTTTCGAATTAAATTAATTAAGGGTCAATTCAATTACTTTCGAAAAGATGTCAAATCTTCAGAAATTCCTAGAAATGGACCACGAGGTTGGGAAGGCAAACGCACCGCCTAAGCTGATGAAAGTCGAGGATTATTATTGGTGAAAAGACCGATTTACTGATTTCGTGCGTTTTAACGACATGCGCATGTGGGTGTGCATCGACGAAGGGTATATTCCACCAGTCTCAGAAGTAGAAGGCAGTCAGAAAGTCTTGTCATACCAAATGATGAAGGAGGATGACAAGAAATTGTTTGAAGCCGAAAACAAAGCTTTCTCACTAATTCGAATAGCGTTGCCGCATGATATTCTACACACATTTAGGACTCAGAGGACATCAAAAGAACTTTGGGAGTCGCTAGAGAAGAGGTGTGAGGGGAATCCTTGGGTTCGTAGAAAGCGTACAGAGCTGTTGAAACAACAGTTCGCAATCTTCAAGGCGTTAAAGGATGAACAACTGGATGACATCATCACCCGGTTTTATCATCTATTGACGAAACTTGAAAGTCATGGGATTGAGTTTACGGATACTGACAAGAACAACAAGCTTCTTGATGCCCTACCAGCCAAATGAGCTATGTACGTGGCAATGATTAAGCTGAATGAGGAGAAATACTATACTCAATCTCTGGATGACATTGTGGGAACGTTGCGGGCATATCACTTCGAGTTATTAAAGGCCGAGACTGATTTCGAGCAAGTCCAGAATCCAGCAATGTATTTTGGAAAGACAACTAAATCTTCAGTGACAGCCGAACCGAAGACTGCTACAGCGTTTTTCACGGGAGAAACGTCGTCACTAGCAGAGTCTGATGACACATTAAATCGCCCGTTCTTAGTATTAGGAAGATCGGAAGAACCGCAGCCTCAAGTCCAACAGGCATCGACAACTCAGAGCTACTCAAAGATGCCCATGAGCGCAAAGTCAGCGGAAGAGCATTTGAATCTACTTGCTTCTTTTGTGGCCGCATACGGAAATTGTGTTCAAGGGAGGATTAACGATCCTGCTCTATGGGACGAGGATTACGGGTCGACCCTGATGACTTAGAGGAAATGGATCTGAAATGGCAATTGGCCATGGTAACCCAGAGGGTTAAGAGATTCATTAAAAGAACTGGGAGGAATCTGCAGATGAATAACAAGGGGATAGGATTTGATAAGTCCAAGGTGAAATGCTACAACTGTCAAGGACTGGGACACTTCGCCAGGGAGTGTCAGAGACCGAAGGTAGAGACATACCAAGGGCAGAGTCAGCATCAGGGACAGTTCCAAAATCAGTCCCAACAACGATATCTTCCGAGTTCATCATCTGGTCAGGCCAATCTAGCGGGTCTTCTATCCAATGTCACTTCAGACAGACAGCTATATGGTACCAATGACTGGAGTTCACATCCTGAGTCGAATGCTAGAGCCTTCATGGCTGAAGTCACGGAATCTGGATGTGATGGGGACGAGCAGACCACACGGGACAGCAGTCCGATGTGGGTAGAGAAGTCGAATGATCAGACAGTGCTGGAGTTTGCTGCTCAGATGGCCAACGTGGAATCTGATAACTCAAAGGTTAGTCTGACTTATTCTTTATTTCGTGAATTATGTGCTTTGTGTGTTAATTCTAACGATTGTTTAAATCTAGTCCTAGAATCACATAAAACCATATCTGCTCAAAATGAGAACTTAAAAATTGAAAATGCTAGCCTAAATGATATCAAACAAGATCTTAAAGAAAAGCTTAAGGCAGATGCTCAAGACGTAGTAGTTCTAAAAGACAAACTGAGTGAGCAGTGTGTTAGGATAGAGCTAATGTATGAGCACGTAGAGGCCTTAACCAAAAGTCTTAAGGACAAAGATATAGAGCTAGCTGAAACAAAAGTTAAGGTAGCAGAGACGAATAGCAAGCTGGAGAAGTTTAGGAATTCGAGCCTAAATCTAGGGAAAGTTTTAGATGCCCAAAGACAGTCTAAGAAGCCCGTAGGTCTAGGATTTCACGAAATTCCTCCAACTTTTAGTGCGAACTATGTGCCTCAGCCTCAGGAGAAAACTGATAAATCAGTAGACTTAGAGGACCTACCTGAACCGGCACCAGAGCCTATAGTGGAAAATACACCTAAGGTGGCTGACTCAACCGTCAAGGTTAAGAAAGTAAAGTTTGTGTCTTCCTCCAGTGAAACAACTGCAGGAAAACAGAAAATTGCTTGGGCTGATCAGGTCGATGAGCCAGACACCGTAGATGTACCAAAGGAAATAGACACTAGTGATACACCTAGATCTAAGGGAACACACAAAAAGTCCATAGATAAGATGTCTTGCTTTAGATGTCACGAGAAGGGGCATGTTGCTTCTCACTGTCCGCTTAGGAAAGCCGATGTTACACCTAAGACAGTGAATCCAACACCTATTAAGCCCTCAACCAGTGTGGCGAGCACCAGCAGTTCTCAAAGTACCGAGAAAGCTGTGCAGGCCGCACCCAAACAAGTTGTGAAAAACACACCGGTTAAGGTTGGACCAAAGGAAGTGATTAGGACAAATTCACCGAATCGTGTCATTAATCAATCTAGGTCAGCACCACAACAAGTCTATAGGAGCACAACACCTAGCAGGTCACACACTCCAGTTAGGTCTCATACTCCAGTTAGACAATATGCACCGGTAACAGCTCAGGGATCACAGTCCGAAAGGCCTTATAATAGGAATTATTCTAGAGCTCCACAACAAATGCCTACTCCAAGGCAAAGAGTGAACTTAAATCACTCGGCACCACAACAGAACCCAGTTCAAAGGCCCAAGTCACCTGAAAGGAGAGATGGGTATTTGAAAGAGTTCAAGTATGTGGACGAGAATGGTATTACCAAGTCAGTCATGGCTTGGGTTCCCCGTGATAACTAACCTATTTTCTTTTATGTGCAGGAGATTACCACAGGTCCAAACAACAAGTGGTTCGTCGACAGTGGATGCTCCAGGCACATGACAGGGGAAAGAGGTCTACTTACAGACTTCAAGGGTGGGAATCGGGGATTCGTATCATTCGCGGGTAACAAAGGTGGAAATATCACGGGTACCGGAGTGGTCACTAATGGGACAATCACGTTGGACCAAGTTTATCACGTTGATAAACTGGTTCACAATCTTATTAGTGTATCTCAAATCTGTGATAGGAAGAACTCAATGTTATTTACTGACACTGAGGCGTTAGTGCTAAAGCCGGGATTCAAAATTCCTGAAGAATGGGTACTGATGCGGGCGCCAAGGAAGAACGACTTTTACATGCTGGATATGAACAAGCCGGAGAGTTCGATGGGGCCAATCTGTCTATTATCCAAAGCTTCGGAGACGGAGTCTGTACTGTGGCACAGACGCATGGCTCACCTGCACCTAAGGAAGATGATATACATAACGAAGAATGGAATAGTGCAGGGTGTGCCAATGAAGAGCTTTCAATTCGAGGACAAGTGTCTACCGTGCATGAAGGGCAAACAGCATAAAAAGACACACAAGTCCAAGAAGCAGAATTCAATCGCCTCAACATTCGATTTGTTGCATATGGACCTTTTCGGCCCTATCAACAAAAGGAGTATAGGAGGTAGTTGGTTTTGCTTAGTTATCACTGACGATTACTCACGGTTTTCTTGGGTTTTCTTTTTAGGTACAAAGGACGAGACGGCTTCAAAGCTCATCGGGTTCTTAGACCAAGTGGAGAACTCCTACGGAACAAGGGTTAAACATATTCGTAGTGATAATGGGACTGAATTTAAAAACTCTGTAATTGGTGTATATTGCCTATCAAAGGGCATAGTGCATCAATTCAGTGCACCATTTGAACCTCAACAAAATGGGGTGGCCGAACGTAAAAATAGAACATTGATTGAGGCTGCAAGGACTATGCTTTCGGATTCAAAGCATCCTACCATGTTTTGGGGGGAGGCAGTGAATACCGCGTGCCATATTTTAAATCGAGTCCTTACAGTCAAATCTTTGAACAAAACATGCTATGAAATTTTGAATAAACGGCCACCTAACTTAACTGGATTCGAACCGTTTGGGGTACCATGCACTTTATTACGTAAGGATGACGAAGGATACTTCCTAGGTTATGTGCCTAACTCACCAAACAAACGGGTTTTTAACAAAACGAGTGGTACTGTGGAGATTGTGTATAATATTGAAGTCACAAGTTATACACATGAACCCCAAACTGGTCCGAAATGGTTATTTGACTATGATAAGTTATTTGAGTCATTTAACATTCCTTTAGATGATGCTGCAGGTACAATCGAAAAAGACATGGCAACGTTGCACCTAAATGACGATGGCCATATTTTTCCGAGGACTACGTTTGAATCCACATCCGAGCCTACTGCGACTGTAGATAGATCTCCAGAAGTCGATGTTCCTGAAGCACCTACCACTGAGAATCAGACTCAAGCATCAAGTTCCAACTCTGAGGAAAACGTCCATGAGGAGGAAAATGTAGAAGCTGAGCCTGTTCCCCCATTAGGTGAAATAGGATCTAACTTAGGAGATAATCTAAGGGTCGATGAAATAGAGACCTCTAGGATTAACAAGAACCATCCAATAGAAAGCATCATAGGAAATCCTAACGAGGGTGTGAGGACTCGGAGTAGTGTAAATAACAACACTGTGTTGTTGTCAATGATAAACGACTCTGAGGCATATCACACATGTCTATATTCATGTTTCATATCGCAAGTAGAGCCTAAGAATGTGCATATGGCACTTAAGGATAACTCCTGGGTTGAAGCGATGCAGGAAGAACTTTCGCAATTTAGGAAACTAGAAGTGTGGGAGTTAGTTCCATTACCTCGAGGGGAAATAGCAATAGGAACCAAATGGGTTTTTAAGTGCAAAAAGAGACGATCGAGGTATAGTCACGCGCAACAAGGCTAGGCTAGTTGTAAAGGGTTTCAACCAAGAGGAGGGAATCGATTACAACGAGGTTTTTGCACCAGTAGCAAGGCTAGAAGCCATTAGGTTGTTTTTAGCTTTTGCCTCCTTCAAGGGCTTTAAGGTATATCAGTTAGATGTTAAGTGTGCTTTCCTGTATGGGAAAGTGAAGGAGTTGGTGTATGTAGAACAACCTCCCGGATTTACAGATCCAAAATTTCCTGATAGAGTATATCGCTTAGATTAGGCTCTATACGGATTGCATCAGGAACCAAGGGCGTGGTATGAGACTCTATCCAACCATCTGTTACAGAACGGTTTTGAAAGGGGTAGGATAGATAGTACTCTGTTTGTTAAGAGGAAGGGAGAACACTTTATCTTGGTACAAGTGTACGTCGATGATATCATCTTTGGATCATCAGACGAACAGATGTGCAAAGATTTCGAGAAGGTGATGAAGTCTAAGTTCGAGATGAGTGCTATGGGGGAGTTGAATTTTTTTTTGGGTTACAAGTTGACCAAAAGAAGGAAGGGATGTTTATCCATCAGACTAAGTATGTCTATGACATATTGGAGCGTTTCGGGATGGAAGGAACTAAGTTGACTGCCCACTTCAGCACACCGATTCAAGTGAATCATAATCTCGGGCCGGGTACTGAAAGTGATACCGATGTGGATCCGACTTTATATCGGGCCATGATTGGGTCACTTATGTATTTAACTGCTTCAAGACCTGACATTATGTTTGCTATGTGTATTTGTGCTAGGTTTCAAGCGAATCCGAATGAGATGCATATGAAAGCTGTGAAGCGGATTCTACGATACCTCAAGTCGAAACCGAAGCTGGGACTTTGGTATCACGCGGAGGGAGATCTAGAGTTGGAGGCGTTCACGGATTCTGACTACGGAGGATGCAGCTTGACGCGCAAATCAACAACTGGAGGTTGTCAGTTCCTAGGAGGGAGATTGGTATCCTGGCAATGCAAGAAACAAACATCGGTAGCCGTTTCAACGTGCGAGGCCGAGTATGTTGCTGCTGGTAGTTGCTGCTCACAGGTTCTGTGGATACAACAACAATTGCGGGATTACGGTTTGGCTTACACTCAAACTCCAATTAGGATAGACAATCAATCTACAATTGCTATAACAAATAATCCAGTTAAACACAACAAAACAAAGCACATAGACATAAGGCATCGTTTTATTCGTGATTGTGCTGAAAAGAACTTAATCAAACTGGTAAAAGTGGCAACAGAAGATAATAATGCAGATTTATTTACCAAAGCGTTTGATAAGTCACGGTTTGAGTATTTAATTCAACTGAATGGAATGCGCAACCCAGAGTAATTGGACCTTAGTATTAGTAGCTTATTTTCTTTTTAGTCGTAGTATTTCTTTCTTTACAGTAGTCTGCTAATTTAGGTAAGTTTCTATTTTTAGTAAGTTTCTATTTTTAGTAAGTTAGTAGGTTAGCTTATTTATTGCTATTTCTTATGAAAAACAAAAGAAAAAAAAGAGAGAAAATATAAAATTACAAAAAAAAAAGAGAATATCAGAAAATGAGTTAAGTCTTAGATACATAGGTTCAAAGTGACGAAAATTAGCACCGTCGTTACAAACTCTAAGTGTTTAGGCTTTCACACATAATGCAACTAAATTCTAAGTGTTATACTTTATTTAGTTTGATGTGTTGGTAGGCATAATACATATAGGGAATCTCAAGGCTAATAAAATATTCTAGAAAAAGTCAAGCGTGTCACTAACTTAGATGTATGACCATTCGGTCTTAATTTTTATGTACAAGACATACAAACTTTGAGTCTAAATGAGGTATGCAAACTTTCTGGGGATGTATGGCAACATCAAATACATCTGAAAATGGAAAGAATAGAAAAATCATACAAAATTGAGAGTCGAAAACATGCAACTCTGTTGTACGTAAGTACAGACCTGTTGTCTCTGTTTAGATTCGGGTTAGCAGATATGTCGCTTTGTTGTACGTCAGTACAGACCTGTCACCGCTGTCTGCTAACTTTAAAAATAAACCTTAAGTCGATCTAAGACACTTTGTTGTATGAAAATACAGACCTGTGTCCGATGTTTGTCTTTTAAAGAAAGTTTGCAAATACCAACAAGCTAGAATATTTGTCTGTGTGCCTTGATCATAAAAGTATGTCTATGTCTGAGTCACGTAAGATAATTTCCCGATAAATAAAAATGCCAAGGGATATTCCAAAATGTAGAATGTTTAAAGGGGTAAAATACCAACAATCAACTAACTAGGTATGTCACGACAAACAATCAAAGGAATAAAAAATTCCTAAGTATGAAAGTTTAAGTACTGAAAGTAAGTATCAGACATCGCTATCTGATTGAACCTTTCTTAGACTATACTCATCAAAAATATTTTGTTTAGAGTTTAGCATAGGTTGTAAATTTTCTAAGTATAGCTTAAGTCTAGATTACATTTTTGGTCAAAATTTTATTTTATTTTTATTTTATTTTATTTTACCTTAGTTTATTTTATTTTATTTTATTTTACTTTAGTTTAAATTTTTACTTAGGTAAAAGGTCAAAAATTACTGAGGGTGCATTCAAAGTTGGATAAAATAAACATTACGTGAAATATCTTGTGCTTAGGGTAAAAGATTGGGCATAGTTTATCTTGTTACACAATACCGTAGAAAAAGGTTGAAAAAATTGAAGTTATTTCAAAAATTTTCGAAATTTTTCTAAGTGTTTGGTGTTTTCGAGTTTAGGGCAGACTCGAATTGGACAGACTTCGAATCTGTCAGTCGATTCGAGTTGGCCTTAGATTCGAAGGTTGTTAGTATATATAGGTCAACAGTGAAGTCATTTAATACTTACTGTTCTCGAATCTATACCGGCGATTTCGAATCTGTTCTCGAGTCTACCGTATTTCTCCTAAACGACATTTTGTCGAGTTTAAAGCTAGTGTGTTCGATTCTACTCTTGCATCTAGGTATAATCAACTTGATTGTACAAGATTCATGTAGTTTTATACACAATTTTGGGCGAAATCATTGATTTTTGAAGGTTTAAGGGTCGAAATAGGGTTTTTATAAAATTACCAAGTTTCGGCCGATAAACAATCAAATTAAAGGCATAAATCTATGATTAGTAACTAGTAGGACTAATGAATGTAATTTTCTAAGTCCAAAAAGGTTAAAATCAAGAGATTTGGTGTTTCAATAGTGTCGGCGGTTCGAATCTGTTCTTGCCGTTTCTCGAATCTGTCATTAGATTCGAGAGGGCAATTGATTCGAATCTGTCAATAAACTCGAAAGGGTGACCTATTCGAATCTGTTACATTCGAATATGTTATTTTATTTGCATTACTTAATTTAAATTTTATTAAACTTGTAGAAATTTAATGCTGTTGGATTTTGTACTTAAACAAGTTCAAAATAAAACAGATTTAAATTTAAACAAGTTTATTGATTTTTAATGAATCTAATAGTTTTGTTTATTGTGCAGAAATGGCTGTTCGAGCGTTTGTGCCTAAGCACCATATGGTGCTTCATCAAGATCATAATCTCCCTGAGGCGCAGGGATTTAGACAAGTACTTGATTTCCTAGTAGAGTCTAGGATCGCTTTTGCACTATCTCATAATGTGCAGCTAGTGTTACCTTATATTCGGCAATGCTATGATCATCTGCAGGTAGACTGTTCGGTCACACCGACTGTTCTACGTACTCGCATTGCTGGACATCCGTTGGTCTTCTCGGTGGATATGCTGCGTCAAGTGTTGCAGCTGGGCACACAAGACGAAGAAGCTGGTCCGATAGAATTTCCTCTGAGTATAAGGCAAGCAGCCTTTCTGAGAATGGGATACAGTCAAGATGTGACAAAAGTTTCATATATGAAGAGTGGATTAATTGGACAGTGGAGGTTTCTTGCGCATGTTTTTATGGTATGCTTTGCTCCAAAGAAAGTAGGGTTTGATTATATGGTTGCGAAGATGCAATCTGGGATAGTCGCAATGGTGTATAATCGTCCTTACAGTTTTCGGAGATGTTCTTCTCAGAATTTGTTCACCAAATCACCGCGCCAGAAAATCAGCAGTTCTTGTTATATCCGCGGTTCATTATGATGATGATCAGGCATTTCTTGCCAAATCTGCCGCCGTCAAATGACATCCAGAGTGTTGCTGTTATGGATAAACGGATTTTCGTTGATTGTTCCTCCCACAAAGGAAGATTGGCTGTTCCTGTTGAGCGTCCGTTATTCGGAGCGATCTTGGATAGGGATTTTCAAGCCCCGGAAGTTGCCTACTGGGCAGGGGTAGTTGAATTTCGAGCTGGGCAGCCTCAACAACAATAACAACAACAACAACAGCCACCGCCAGAGCGTGTTCAAAGGCGCAGACAAAGACCATCAGCGATTCAAACTCAGGCGTCAAGGCCTTCGACCAGTCAGCAGCCGGAAGTTCAAGAAGCCGGGCCATCAAATGTTCCAACTGAAGCTGAGCAACTGCGCCAAACGCTTAATGAAATTTGGGAGGCAGGGCCTCATGCAAATGAAGATGTGGCTGCAGCACTGGTAGGTGAACTACTTAGTCCACCTGAAGGAGAGGAAGATGTATTAAGAGATGTTGAAGAATATGTGCCCGAGCAGGCCGATAAAGTTTTGTCATCTTCAGAAACCGAGTCGGAAGAAATGGAGGAGCTAGAGGTTGAAGCTCCTGAATCAGTGGCTACAGAACCTAGTATTCAGATTGGAACGTATGGATCTAGGTTAGTAATCAATGAAGAAGGATCGAGGAGGAGAGTAGCAAGGGAATCTGATGATTCAGATTTTGAAGAGGAGGAAGTTGCTCCCTTAGTGACTCGGCAAAGGGCCAAGCGTCACAGGTTTATGCAAGGGTCAACATCAGCATCTGAAGCCCAACAGACTCAAACTCAAACTTCAGAACCTCAAGCCACCGCTCCACCACCACCACCACCTCAACATGAACCATACATTCCATCACCAATTCGCCCAACTCCTATTCAGTCCATTCCATCTACCTCGACCACCTACGCTGACAATCAGAGGTTTATGCAGCTCAAGGGACGCGTTGACTTCCAACATGTCCAAATCTTAAGCCTAACAAAGGCGATCGGCGAACTCCAGGCGCATAATGCAAATCTTGATATGGATAATGCCGAGTTGAAGAAGATTGTGGGGAATGTCAGGGAAGAGAACACAGAATTAAAGTCCTTTATTGCAGATCAATCAGAAGAGATCCGATCAATGCGGTCCCTCCTTGAGAAGCTAATGAAAAATCTAAAAGCTCAGGGGGAGACAAGTTGTAGGGATCAGGAGGAGCAGCGTAGAGATGAAGATGACGAAGGCAATGATCCCGATGCACATAATGAGAATAAGCCAGTAGATTTTCCTGCTGCTCAGGCTACACAAGTTCAGGGGGAGCCCAGTCAAATTGAAGGTGAAGGAGGAGAAGCAGGTTCTTCAAAGGCTTTGGATAGCGACATGATAGATGCGCTGAAAGACATTGAGGAAGAGCTTATGGAATTCGATTTTGAAGATGAAGTCGAAGAGTTGGAGGAAGGTGAGTTCATTCCGGAGGAGGTCGTTGACTGGAAGTCGGATGACGAAGTGTTAGATGATGAGGACGATCATGTCAATGAGGTGATAATAAATTCACAACCTGTTACGGAATTATATGTGGGAAATAATCATAATGTGATTGATATTGACTACATCAAGATAGCCTCAGTTGAAGACACAGAGCTTGAAGAGGCAGAGAAGGAACCATCTAGAGCTGAGATGATAAATCTTTGGTTTAAGAAGGAAGAAACAAAAGAACAGCTGAAGATGAAGAAGAAAATGAGAATACCTGGTGCCGGAAACTTCTCAGGAGGGATTATTAGCTGGTTCTTTGACAGAGAACTGCAGCTGTTTATTTTGAAAAGAAGAGATGGCCTCCAATACTTGAGGCGAACACTGAAAGCGTTCAACTCACTGCCCAAGATTGAAGTTAAGGAGTTAGCCTGGAAGGAGCTGATTAATATTGGAGATGATAAGTATGCAGAAGTGATTGAAAGAATTATAAGGAAAGAAGCGCGATCAGGAAAATTTGAGCGACTCAAGCCAAGGACCGGAAAGAGGGTCGAGGATCAGTCGAGAATAGATCCTCATACAGGTAGGCCATGGGCCAGGATGGTATACAAACCTGTGAGGTGTCTGAAGAAAGTACCTATGAAATCGATGCCACAGAATATTTTGAGCAACATGAAATGGTGGTACGTCGATATTGACACTGCTGAAGCCGTCATGGAGGATCAAGACGAGAAGGTCATTTTGAAGGTATATGATCAACTGCATTTGATAAATCTATCAAAGGACGACCTGAAGAAGCTACATGATCAGCCTATCTTCTTTATTGAAGCATGGAGATCTGAAGCCAGGAAGTTCCAGAAGGAAGTTAAAGTTTGTATAGATGCTGGTTTATATGCAGGCAGTAGTATATATAGTTCTAGTACTTAAACTTGATGTAAATAGTTAGAAGCTATCGTCGAGGGGGAGTCTGTTGGTACACCCTGTGTGACGATAACAGTCTAATCGATCTAATATTTTGGTTTAAGTAATATTCAACATTGTGGTTTAACGAGTGTTTGATATATGTCTTTATATATGTTTAATAGTAATTGATTGTATGTTTGAACTTGATGTAACATATTACAAGAAGTTCAAACATAAAGATCAAAGATTAATTCAAGCATAAACATAAGTTTCATATACAAGTTGGCTAGATTCGAATTATATATGGGTTGACATTCGAATCTGTGATAGATTCGAATGTAACCATAGATTCGAGTATGACCAGATTCGAGAGTGTCTTTGTGGACAGACTCGAATGGGCGTTGGGCCAGATTCGAGTTTGGCCCACATCAGACTCGAATCAGGGTCTATAATTATGGATAGACTCGAGATATAATCAGACATTTTGCAAAATTCGTGAGGAATTAAGCTTAAAGCGATCTCGAGTTTATCAGCTTGGTGCGTGTTCTTTCGGAGAGAATCAGTTCGTAGGATCGTTCGTGTGTCGTTCGTTCAGCCTCTGATAGTCTCCGTGTTTCGTAGTTGAGAGTTGTTTCCGTCTACCCGTTAACGAGGATTCCGCACTCGTTGACGGCTCCGCGTCTAGATAGATCTCATAATGGTAGACCTTACAACATCAATATCCACTTCTTTGCAGCCCTTGCTCCCGAGTGGCAGCTTGCTTGTCGGGCCACGAAACGAGTCCTGAACATTCCTGAGGTATCCATCAACGTCTTCTTTAAGGAGCTAAAGAAGTATCAAGGGGATGTAGATCAACCAAAGCTGATGGCGAATCAATTGACCTCTCTATTGCTATCAGCCAACACCGGATTGAAACCCAATGATTCACTCACCTTGATCACCAACACGAATATTTCGACACCCTCCTTTGCTTCATCGTCATCGCAGTGCAGGTATTCTTCTCCTCCACGTGAGGTATTTGATGAGGAAGAGGGTTCTATATAGGAATAGATAGCCTTGTGGACCAACCGTCTCCAACAACGACGGTTTTCCAACAAGACTAACAATCAACTCCGTTATGACACCGGTCCACGGAGGTACTCAGATGACCGAAGGGATGAACGACGCGATGATTATCGCAAGGACGATTACCGCAGGGATGATCGGGATGACCGCAGGTACGACGATAGATGCGACTATCGAGATGATCGCCATTATAAAAGGCGAGACGATAGGCGCGATGAAAGAAGGGACGACAAGCGGGACCATGAGAGGCGGGACGATCGACGGGATGATCGTAGATATGACCACCGAGATGAGAGGAGAGAGCCTGAAAGAAGGGACAGAAGGAGAGATGACAGTAGAGAGCATCGCCGCGCCGATAAGCGGCCGGCGGAGAGAAGAGATGAACGGCCGAGAGCAGACGAGCCGAAAGCCGCGGATGAGCGTCTCTGTTACAAGTGTGGTAAACCGGGCCACTTTGCTCGGGAGTGCAATAATAATTTTGACAGAGACGTCGGCTACTACGAGAGGAAACTGGAGGCCGCCAAGAAAAGAACCGATGCGTTAGCCCTCGTCGCCCAGGAAGACTACTGGGATGCTGAAGATACCGACGAGGAGGATGACAAGGGCAAGAACTATTACATGGTTGATCGTATTGGGTTGGAGAACTGTGCTGTTTCCACTGCTGAAAATTCAGATCATGCTACTGAGGGGGAGACGTTCAAAAATCCACCAGCATGTCTGATAACCACAACCAACGATCCCGAATGCTCTACATTCGGTTCTGAGACAAATGAGGTATATTCCTGTTACATTCCTGCACATGTAAATAACTTATTTGTAGATAATGAATGTACACTGCACACACATATTCTTGATCTACAAGCTAGATTAAATGCTGAAACTGCAAAGTGTGTATAGGCTGAACATCAAGCACAAACTTTAAAAGAGTCATCTTAAATTATATCATTCAAAGTGGTTAACTAATCACAACGTTATAAAACAGATGTTAATAGAAAAAGTAGATGTTCAGGACAGGAATATATATCTTGAATCTTGCATGGACACACTATCAAAAGAAAAACTCTCTTTAAAAGAAGAAATTTCCGTTCTTACAAAACAGTTAGATGCGGTAAATATGGAAAATATAGACAGTTTATAAAAATATAAAATGATTGAAGAAGAAAGGATAAGTTTGTACTCACGAATAAAGACCCTTGACGATGCATTCTTAAAAAGGGGTCAAACAGAGCAAACTATCCACTTAAATCAGCCCAAAGAAACTAGGTTTTACCATTCTAAACAAGGAATCCGTTTTAAAAATCCTAAATATTTGGAAAAAGCACAAAATGTTTTACCTTTATTTTATGACATGAATTATATGGGAGCCGGTCTTAAATCTTTCTTTTTTGAGTCATCAAAAGAAGTTTTAAACCAAGAAAATGAGAAACGTGTTGCTCATAAAGAAAAAGAAATTTCTTTTCAATATGAAGAATTTAGCGAGAGTTATTCTTCTAGAGTACCCACTTTAGAGGAAGACTTCTTGTCAACTTATTCAGAAGCTAAATTAAAAATAGAAACCGTAAAATCAACTCCTCAACTTTATATTCCTGCAAAAGTTGTTCAACAACAAATCACTGAAAAGGAATTGAAGTCGTCTCAAAAGAAAGCTCTTGATCTACAAGATGCTCTTCTTAAGAGCGAAGAAGAATTGGCAAATCAATCTTTTCAACAATCTGTGGATGTAACTGTCTACAGAGAAAATTTTGAAAAGCTTTCACAAAAATTGGAAGATTTTTCAAAAGAACAAACAGTTTCTCATTCCACAAAAATTCCATATGTGACATCAAATAAAGGTAAGGCCAAAGCTGAAACTTCTTCTGTCATTTATAAAGGTGAGTGTTCAAAACCATTTAAAGATGAGGTTTCTAAAAAGACTCAGATCAAATCCAAGTCTTTTAAGAAACCCACTCACCAACAAAAAGAAAATTCTGTCAAGTCTAAATCTTCCATGCTTACTGACTCTAATCGTTTTGTTCCTACAGATCATATAAGAAGAGTTCCAAAAACCACCATGCTGGATTTTACGAGTTTTTTTGTGAAGAAGGCTATAATGCCAAATGAATTTGTTACTAGAGATAGGATGTCTGTAATCTATAAAGACAATTTGTGTAACAATGTGTGTGACAATGCATGTAATGATGTACCGAATTCTGTTGTTCCTTTAAAGTACTCTTTCAGTGATTTATTTAATCTATTTCCAACTCGCTATAGACGACAGGTTCCTGAAATGAATGCTTTCGTGCCATATCCTGCTAAACGAATTCGGAAAAAGAAAACAAAAAATGTTGCATCATCGGCCTCAAATAAAATTGAGACTTCTCTGTTGCTAAGGCCCAAAACCAAAGCAACGGTAAAAAAAGGTCTCAAGAAGACAAAAACCAAAGGCAATTTCAGCGCCTAAGGTTCCAAAGCCCAATAAATCCAATCTTCAATGGATTCGAAAGGGTTATGCATCCGGACCACACACAAATGCTAAATGGGTTCCTAAAACTGTACACGTGTCTTATAAATCTGGAACTCCTAACAAAAAGGGAACCATATTGAGGTGGGTACCCAAAGTTGTGTGATCTTTTTGCAGATGGTTCTTGTTTACTTCTGATCAAGACCCGGTCTTCAAAGAAATGGCTTCTAGTTACCGTAGACTAGGACCCATTCTTTTGCTTGTCGGTTGTGCTTAAACCGACACGTTTGGCTTCTGTGCACACAGCCCAGGACCCGATTTTAATTCATCATGTTTTCTGAACATCTCGGTTCAGAACACGGTTTGATTGTGAATTAAAAATGGATGTGTTTGAATACATATAGATTTTCATTGTATGAATTTATTTGTTTTTCAGGCCAAGTCCATTTGGTATATGGATTCGGGTTGCTCCAAGCATATGACGGGAAGTAGAGAATTGCTGTCCAACGTAGTTGAACAGTATTGCGGAACGGTAAAATTCGGGAACAACCATCAGGCTCACATCAAAGGATACGGGGACTTAGTTCTAAATAATCTGGTCATCAAGGACGTTGACTATGTTGAGGGGTTATCACATAATCTTTTTAGCATAGGACAACTCTGTGACAAAGGACTAGAGGTAACTTTTAGAGCTAAGAACTGCAGTATTAAGAGTATGGATGGAAAAGAAATCCTAACAGGTTCCCGAAACTCTAACCTCTACACCATTGACGTAGCCAAGCTAATAGTGAAGGATAACATTTGCTTATTATCAAAAGCCTCTTCAAAAGATTCTTGGTTGTGGCATCGAAGATTATCCCATTTGAACTTCGATAATATCAACAAGCTAGCTGCGAAACAATTGGTTAAAGGTCTTCTTGAATTGCGCTATGAAAAGGACCATTTGTGTGGAGCTTGTGAGAAAGGAAAGATGAAACGATAATCTCACAAACCAAAGCCCGAACCATCAACAAAAAGAGTATTTGAGTTACTACACATGGATTTATGCGGACCGATGCAGACTCAAAGCATAAACGGGAAATGATATGTGTTGGTTATCGTTGATGACTACTCACGATATACCTGGGTCAGGTTCTTGCGTTCCAAGGATGAGACAGCTCAAGAAATCATAGATTTTATCAAGAGTGTCGAGACCCAACATCAGTTGTCAGTGCAATCAATCAGATCAGATAACGGCACGGAATTCAAGAATTCGGTAGTTGAGGGCTTCCTTCGATCCAAAGGTATTTAGCATCAATACTCTGCTACTTGAACACCTCAACAAAATGGGGTCGTGGAAAGGCGTAACCGCACGCATGTGGAAGCTGCTCGTACAATGCTCACGTACTCTAAGATACCTCCGTTCTTGTGGGCCGAAGCTGTATCAACAGCATGCTATACACAAAATCGCTCCATTATCCATAAGTGCTTTAACAAAACTCCTTACCAACTCTTTTTGAATAAAGTAACATTTATCAAGTACTTACGTGTATTTGGTTGCAGGTGCTATGTGCTGAACGACAAAGACAACCTCGGGAAGTTTAACGAAAAGGCGGATGAAGCGATCTTCATTGGATACTCATCCAACTCGAAGGTGTATCGCGCATTCAATACCCGAACCAGAACAGTTAATGAAAGTGTGCATGTCACATTTGATGAGTTGGCTGAACTGGGACCCGAAGTTGATCAATCAGGACCTCTCATTACTCAAATGCCTGGAGACTCTTCTAATAACCCCATATCTTTTTCTTCTTCTGATTTGGTTAATTTGTTTGATCCATTTTATGTTGAATTTTTCGGTCCTAACGCTAGTGTGTCTAATGTTGTCAATAATGTAGGTTATCCTTCCAGTTCAACTGCGCCACAAAGTTTCTCCGCTCCATCTTCATCAACATACCCTCATCCATCTACATCATCCACCGACACATCCGCAGTTGAATCTACTGCTATAATACCCTCACATATAATACCAACAATCCTTCCTTCACCTGAATCCTCATCCAGTGGTACCAGTGGTACCATCATTTGAAATGATGTTGTCAATAATGTAGGTGATCCTTCCAGTGGTACCATCATTCGAAACCATTGACCATGAATCCTCATCCATCCCCACGTTAACCACTGAGGTTCCATCCCGAGCATCCCTTCCACACGAGATTAAATTACCCGAAGTCACCCACCAGATCAAATCATTGGTGATGTGTCAACAGGAGTCCAAACTCATTGGGCATCTACTAATGAATGCCTCTTCGCATCATTCCTTAGTATGATAGAGCCCGCTCGTGTGGATGAAGCCCTAACAGATCCAGATTGGATAGTTGCAATGCAAGAGGAACTCAACCAGTTTGAACAACTAAGAGTATGGCGGTTAGTTCCCAAACCAAAAGACCGTACAGTGATCGGAACAAAATGGATCTTTAAGAACAAACGAGATGAGATCGGTATTGTGATAAGGAATAAAGCAAGACTTGTTGCCAAAGGCTACCGATAACAAGAAGGGATAGATTATGACGAGACCTTCGCTCCAGTTGCACGGATCGAAGCAATCAGAATCTTCTTGGCGTACGCGGCACACAAATATTTCAAAGTGTACCAAATGGACGTCAAGACTGTCTTTCTAAACGGTGAACTTAACGAGGAGGTGTATGTTGAACAACCACAAGGCTTTGTTGACGCACACAAACCTGACCATGTTTATGTGCTAGATAAAGCCCTCTATGGTTTAAAACAAGCACCTCGAGCATGGTATGATAGTCTTTCCAATTTCCTTATTTCTGCCGGTTTCTGTAAAGGTGTGGTGGACACAACTCTGTTCAATAAAAGGGAAGGCCCACATATAATGCTAGTACTGATATATGTCGTCGACATTATATTTGGATCTACTGACAGTAATTTTTGTAAGGATTTTTCAGCCCTAATGGAGTCCAGGTTCGAGATGAGTATGATGGCGGAAATGAACTTTTTCTTCGGATTACAAGTCAAACAACTTGACGATGGGATTTTTGTGAACCAGTCGAAATATACCCTTGACATTCTCAAGAAGTATAAGTTAGACTCTTGCACAAGTATCGCAACTCCCATGGCCTCCAACTGTAAGTTAGACACCGATCCTTCTGGGAAAAGTGTTGATAATACAACTTACAGAGGGATGATAGGATCCTTACTATACTTGACTGCTAGGAGGCCGGATATAATGTTTTCAACATGTCTTTGTGCTAGATTTCAGGCCGACCCAAAGGAATCACACCTAACTGCGGTAAAACGCATTTTTCGTTATCTTAAGGGTACACCCGAACTTGGTCTATGGTATCCAAAGGGAACCGATTTCGATCTTACCGCTTTTTCAGATGCTGATTTTGCAGGTTGTAGAGTTGACAGAAAAAGCACGTCGGGAGGAATACAATTCTTGGGAGATAGACCGGTGAGTTGTTCTTCCAAAAAGCAAAATTGTGTTTCCACATCCACAGCTGAGGCTGAGTATGTAGCAGCTGCAAGCTGTTGCTCTCAAGTGCTGTGGATGAGAACACAATTGGGCGATTATGGATTCTCACTCACCAATATCCCAATTTACTGTGATTCTCGAAGTGCAATTGCCATCTCTTGCAATCCCGTGCAGCACTTTCGAACAAAACACATAGATATCAGGTATCATTTTATTAAAGATCACGTAGAAAAGGGAACCATTGAGTTGTATTTTGTTGGCACGGAATATCAACTTGCGGATATATTTACTGAAGCTTTAGACGAACCTCGTTTTCAGTTTTTAGTATCCCATATCGGCATGTTGAATCCGCCTTCCAGTTAAATATCATATATTGTCTTAAATAATTCTATTTCAATCTATCGTGATTGAAATTCCTTTATTTTAGAAAATATCTGTTATTTAAATTTAAGGATTGTGTCACAAAATTGAAACTCAATATTTCCTTATCTGTGTACATTTTTAATAATAAATGATCATGACAAATTGCTATGTGAATTGTTCATCACGGAGTGGGACGCAAACAATATCCAGGTTTGTCTGTATTTTTTTAGGCTAAAAGGGGTTGACGAGCTTAATCTAGAAAAACAAAAGGAAAAGAACTGGTATTTATTTGAGGGGGAGTATAGTTAGGATCTTAAGTTTTATAATTCTTTGTTTCTTTTTAATTTTTAGTAATTAAATTTTTAAATTTTAGGTTCGTTATATTTTAGTTTATTTTTAAGTTTAACTTAATAGTTCAAAATATCCCAAAAAGATTTTAATTGTTCAAATTTTTCAAAAAGCCAAAAATATTATAGTTTATCTTATTTTATTTTATTTTTTCTTGTCTTAACTTAAACACTAAAAGAAAATACCAAAATATTTTATTTTTGTTTCAAAGAAAAACACAAAAAGATGTAATAATTTGGGCTATTTTTTAAATCTTGTTTCAATTTTTTAAAGCCCAATAGTCTTGATATTTCTTTTGTGTGTGTGGTGAGGTTAAATCCGTCGGGCCATTTCCAAGGTGGGGCGCGGATCTTGTAGGCCAACCCGACCCGGCTGGCTTTAAATACCGGCGGGTCAAAGGTCCACACGCATCTTCTCACATATCTTCTTCCTCAAGCTATTTCTCCTTCTCTTTCTTCCTCTCCACCGACGCCTTACCACCGCCGATCCACCATTCCCACACACTCAAGCTTTTGGAACATCGTTTTCTTTCGTTTTTTCTCGCATTTTTCTACTTTGGCATCATCAGGTAACCTCTTTTTAACTTTATTTTAGTTTAGAACTTCATATTTTATGTGTTTGATCCTCAATTTTTTCTTCATTTTTCTCCTCGGTTTTTGCTAGTTTTAGGTACTTTAATGTGTTCTTTTTTACTTAGTAGTAGTTAGATAAAATGTTCCTTAGGTAGTTTTAGACTAGAATCTGTAATTTCATGCATTTTTTGTTAAGTTTCAACTGTTCACGTTTATTTTTGCATGAACTCATTAACTGCTCTCATGCATTTCGGATGTCCGAGTTCGGACCATCATCCGAATTCGGACGTCCCACTTAGAATAATTTTTTAATTTTTCGAACTTACAAAAACCGAATTCGGTGACTGTCGATCCGAATTCGGTCCACAATGATCCGAATTCGGTCCTTCAAGGAATTTAAAAAAAAAAATTAACTTAAGTCGCATTGCATCATCACTGTGCATCCGAACTCGGGTTGGAACCGAATTCGGTTCTCATCCGAGTTGGGTTCTTTTGTCTTCACTGCATACACAACATTTCCATCCGCACGACATCCGAATTCGGCACATGCTCATGCATCATCCGAATTCGGACCACCTCCCACCCACTTCACCACTTTCATGCACTTTGGACCACATCCGAATTCGGTCCATCATGTCACCCTATCGGAATTCGGTTCTCAAACGTACCATTTCATGCATCATCCGGATTTCGACATGATCCGGATTCGGTGACACTGTTCATCCGAATTCGGACCATCCGAAATCCAACACTTAGCATTTTTCAAATTTTTCCATTTTTGCATTTTCACTATAAATTCAAAAATACAAAAATATTTTCCTCACGGTGCACCATTGATTAGAGTTACGGCTAGTGTTTGAGTGAAAAGGTCTGATCTAACATCGGTCTCTTAACGATTGACTTTGGCCTTTATTAGTAGAATTTTATTCTACTAATAAAGACCCAATGCTAAACAGATCAGGCAGTTTCTATTTCACACTAATCTAGACTTCACATCAATGCCTTATCATTTAAAGTCTTATTATTCTAACTCTGATGCACCATTGCTGGATGATGGAACCGGCTGTTAATCATACCAAACCCCATCCCCCCATCCCAAATAATAACGCCCAACTCCCAGAACAATCCATCCTTCCCAACGCCGAGTTTGTCGAGTTTATTCCACACAACTGGCAGCTCGACGTTTCCATCCGAACCAAGGAACCCCAAACCCTAGCATTTGACATCCTCACTCGCCACCCCATCTATTACGCCTTATCCACCGTAATTGTTGTTCCCTAGATTTACCTTCAATAATTCTGGAACAGGTTGCAATACTTTCTGACGCCGAGCCCCACTTTAAATCCACCATCGACTGTGTTCGAGTCAAACTCACCATATCCGCCATACGCCATATCCTTCACCTACCCGCCGAATTCTACCTACCAACCCGCGAACATTTTGATCCCAACACATCCATCACCGAAACCCTAGCTGAAATCCAAACACTGGGTTATGATGGCCCTCTTTCCAAACCCTCAGATTTCCGCACCAAAAATCTTCAATCTCACTGGCGGATCCTCTTTGATGTAATTAACAAGTGGTTCACCGCAAAGCACTCCGGCCACGACTCCGCCTCGGCTCAGGTACTAGCTATGTTCACCGGCTTTGCCTTTGACCGACATGTGGATTATGTTGCTTTCCTTTTCGAGGAATTAAGAAGAGTCCACGTGGTGAGGGGAACCAAGAAAGGCAGAAAATACATACCTCTATAGCGGTTTCTGCAGCTCATCATCCAGTACGCCATGGACAATGATGAAGATATCCACGAACGTCCAGAGGCAGACGTCTACCCAACTGTGGCAATTCAAAAGCTAACTCTGCTAAAGGGGGCCCCTACAGTGCCAATAATGAAAATTCTCCTATCTCTGCTAATGAGGTCAAGGGGGTTGGAAAGGCTTAGGGCGTATATTCAAGAGTGATATCCGGATGAGTCTCAGTCAGAACCGACTGAGACTAGCCAATCCAAAGGTGAGGCGAGCTTGAGTGAGAATGAGGGAGCTCAGGTAGACTTTCAACAATCCTTAGGAATTGGTGAGGGGGAGCCTGTGTTGGTGAGGGAGGAAGTAGGTGGTGAGGCAGCAGAGATGGCGGATTCAGAAAGAACCGTCTCTGTCGTGCGAGCGATAAGTATGCAATCCGAGGGTGAACCAAGCCCAATCAGCCAGACTCCTCACCACCACCACCCGTTTGGTTTCCCCCAAACACACACACCGCACGATGCCTCTGTGGCATCCCCAAGAGCTGCCTCCGTGGCAGCTCCTCAAACTTCCGGATCTGAGCGTCCTATACAGGAGCCAGAAATGACGGAAGGAAGACCGGGAGTGGCTCAATCAACGCCATCCACTTCCGGCCATCTCCCAATCAATTTGGAGATGTTAACGGCAGCTCTACGTGCTGCCAGCGTGATTACCCGGGCTGACCTGGATGCCCAAAGGGAAGCTGCCGAGGAACGTCACACCGCCCTACTTTCACTCATAAAGGGTAAGGGTGTCGCTTCCGAAGCTGGCCCTCCACCAGGATCCCATTCAGTCCAAAACCAACTGGCGGAGCTCTCGGACAAGATTGATGCACTTACACGGCTAAGTCTGCAGGTCCATGAGCAGATTAATTCAAGAATGGACCGCCTTGAGTCGGCAGTAATCGAACTCCAGTGTCGTCCTCAAGCAGAGGCCCCAAAAAGAAAGCATGACGATCGGGACGACCCTGATCGTCATGAGGGGGAGAAAAGGCAGAAAGTTCAGCATGAGGAACCCATGATGTTTATAGGGGGAGCAGAAACCACAGAAGGGACAAAGTTTCGGGGGTCAGGGAAACAGAGGCAGGAGGCTCAGGAATATTTATTGATAGAAGACGAAACCATGGTCGAGGGTCCAGCTCAACTGGATCCGATGACAGCTATGGTAGAATTCGAGGAAGCTCATGAGAAAGTTGAAATCATATTGGTATCTGATTCAGATTCCGATATTGACGACAGCGAACCCTTAATAATTCCTAAGCCTGAACCCGAATCTCCAACAAAAAAATCTTCATCCTCTTCCTTTGACTTCCTAAACTCACCACCACCAGCCCCTCAACAAGAAATCTTTCATCCATCCAAGCTCCCACATCACTCAAAGAATCCCATATTGTCCTTAGCCCTCCTAGATCTCCAAGCCCTCCTCCAGTCCAACAAACCGAACAACCAGGTCCTTCTCAAACCAAAAGGGTCGACTGCTTTAATGAAACTCCAGAAGGACCTGGTGTATACAGGAAAGATGATTTATTCTGGGTGGACCATTATACAAAAGGAGAAGTACAAAAACTGCCTCAAGAAGAAAAAGACAAACTTCGACAAGAACGGCGGGGGACAATCATTAAACTTCTTGAAGCCAAAAGGTCTGAAATCGAAGAACCCCCCGTTCAGGGCCTCAAAGAGTTCCTACAGAAGTTTCCCCCTGAGCAGTTTCAGAACCCGTACCTAGAAGAAAGATTTAAAATGGTATTCAGAAAGAAGCCTGGTTCTTCAGCAGACGCCTACTTATGGAACTCACAAATGTAACCAAAGCTGAACAGGCCGAATACAATCAACTAATGCTAAGGGAGAGAAGGTCAAAAGTGTCCAAATCGAAGATAAAGAAACTCACTTCTATCACCATGTGCAAAAGGGTAAAAGTATACTACCCTGCCTTTCAAGTAGAAAGAGAAGATGGCACTACTGATGAGTTCTTCTAGAATGACCTAGACTTCATAAATGTGGACGACGTCGAATTCCTACACGAGCGATTGAAAAATCGCATTAAAGGACGTCTGTCTCGCATGACTGCTTTGGGTGCCTTAGTTCGAAGCATGAACCGTCGCTCGATCATTATGTGCCTAAGAGACTTCCAGATGGCTATCGAGAGCGCGATGGTTAAAGTGGGTCTTCGAGCACCGGAACAGGATAGCTTCCTTCTAGCCCACCATCCGGCCTACAGAGTTATTTTCAGAGGAGGCCCGGGTATCATTTTTGTCAATCACAAGGGCTTCAAAAGGTTCATGCGCTTTGACGATCTTCCTTGTTACTCCGATGGTACACTCAGATTGGTTCGAGCCGTGCTTACACAGAAAGTTCAAGACTTTGACGCTCAACCAGATCCACAACAAAGGTGCTCACCAAGGGAGATTCAGGACACCCTCAGCGGCATTGAACTCCTGAACGAACGGCTACATTTGTGACAAGTGACCAGACACTTTGACGTCATCCTTGGACTCCGAGAATCAACTGATCACGCAAGAGTTCCAGGTCCTCCTAAATGATCGAAAAGGGGGAGAATGTTAGACATTTATATTCGATCATAGGGAGTTATTTTGTAATAATTATTTATTCATTGTTTAGTCTTGTATTTATTTCCTTTGTATTTTATTTCTATGTAAAAGTCAAGAGACTAAATGTGACAATGCCCTATAGTTAATTAAAGGAGCCTAGAAATAGGCTCCTAGGGTTTTGTAATTGATACACGGTTGACATTGAATGAAAAGAAGCAGCCGCCAAAAGCAAATATTCTCTCAACATTCATTTTGTCTTTCTTCATCATTTCACAATTATTGAGCTAGTTTCTTCTTGTGATTGATAGTAGAACCATTAAAAGGTGCTGAATCATTTACGGGAACACTATTTACACAAAATCCACCATTTGGCGAAACGCCTGAGCTCCAGGAAGCTCACGATCCGGCGAAACCACCATATTATGCTTTTGAAAGAAAGCTCTTTCCCCCATATCTGCACATTTTAAAGAATAAAATATATTAGAAATGAATAATAATAAAAATGAAACTTGTTTAAATTCAAATTTGTTTTATTTTGAACTTATGTAAGTTCAAAATCCAACACATATGAATTCCTACAAGTTTGACGTTAAAATTAGGGGTAAAGTCATACAATAGTAATCTACTTTTGAAAATTTATCAATATGGTACGTCTACTTTTTTAAATGTCGATATGGTACTTGTACTTTAATTTTTCATACCGATATGACCATATTTGTAATAGACCCCTGTTTTTTATACCATTAGAACTCTGTTTCGTATGTAAAAACCGGGCTCTATTATGTAGAATGACCATATCGATACAGAAAAATGAAGTACACGTACCATATAGACAATTAAAAAAGTAGACGTACCATATCGATAAATTTTCAAAAGTAGGTTGCTATTGTAAGACCTTAGCCCTTAAAATTATTCAAACATTTTGATTTTAATAGCAAACTCGAATGACATGTTCGAATTTGACCTGAATTCGAGTTTGATGACATGTTCGAATTTACTGACAAATTCGAAGCATATGAACAAACTCGAAGTCGGCACTTTCAAACACAAATCTAAGATTTAAACCAATTTAGACTTAGAAAATAACATTCACTAGTCCTAGTAGGTTCTAATCGAAGATATATGTCACTTATTTTAAGTTTCACCGGTTAAACTTTGTGATTTTGAATCACAAAGTTCAAAACCCTTAGAATTTCAAAATAAGTTGATTTTTGCTAAAATTGAGTCTAAAAACTTCCTAAATCTTATATAATAGTGTTTCTTATACCTAGATTTGGATATAGTATCGAACACAAAGTACAAAACTTCGATGAATAGAAGAAAACTCGAAAACGATAAACTCGAATGACTAAACTCGAAATCACACACAGACTAAGTTCGAAGATATAAACTCGAAGGTAGGTGACATAAATGAGTCACTGTTGACCTATATATACTAGCCATCTTCGAACTTGTCTTAAATTGGAAGTTACTAACATTTTCGAATGTTAATTCGAATTTGTCTTAATTTCGAATTTAAATGAAAATTTTGAAAATCTTTGAAGAAAATTCAACTTTTTCAACTTTTTCAAATTTTTCGTGTAACGGAAACAAACTATGCACAATTTATTTATACTAAGCCCACGATTTTCATGCAATGTTTATTTATTCAACTAAAAATGCATCCTCAGTAACTTTGACCTTTTTCCTAAATAAAACAAAATAAAATAAAATAAAGTAAAATAAAATAAAAGAAAATTTTTGAACAAAATTTAAACTTAAACTAATCTACAGTAATTTTAAATTTACATCCTATACTTAACAGTAACAGAATATTTTTGACGAGAAAGTCAAAGACAGGTTCAATCAGATAGCGATGTCAAATATGCACTTTCAGTATCTTACTTTCACACTTAGGAATTTTTTATTCCTTTGATTGTTTGTCGTGACACACATTTCTAGATGATTGTTGGTATTATTTTCCCTTTAAATATGTTACACTTTGGAATATCCCTTGGCCTTTTTATTTATCAAGAAATTACCTTATGTGACTCATACTTAGACATACTTTTATGATCAAGGCATACACACAATGATTATAACTTTTCGATGATGCAAATTTTCTTTAAAAGGCAAACGTCGGACACAGTTCTATATTTACATACAACAGAGTGTCTTAGTTTGTCTTAAAGTTTATTTTAAGGCTAGCAAGACAGCGGTGACAGGTCTGTACCGATGTACAACAAAGCGACTTATCTTGCTAACTCGAGTCAAACCAGAGGCAACAGGTCTGCACTTACGTACAACTGAGTTACTTGTTTTGACTCTCAACTCAGTATCATGATTTTTCTATTCTTTTCTTTTCTTTTAAGATGTATCTGATGTTGCTATACATCCCCCAGAAAATTTACATACCTCATTTAGAATCAATGTCTGTATGTCTCTAACATAAAAATTAAGACCATTTCGACATACATCTAAGTTAGTGACACGTCTGACTTTTTCTTGAATATTTTATTAGCCTTGAGACTCCCTATGTGTATTATGCCTACCAACATATCAAACTAGATAATGTATAACACTTAGAATTTTTAGGTGCATTATGTCTAAAAGCTTAACACTTAGAGATTGTAATGACTGTGCTAATTTTCGTCACTTTGAACCTATGTGTCTAAGACTTAACTCATTTTATGATATTCTCTTTTTTTTTGATCTTTTTTATGGTTTTCTCTCTTTTTTTGTTTTTCATAAATAAGAGTAAGAAAATAAAATAACCTACTAACTTACTATGAAAGGAAATTCTTTTAAGCTACTAAACTTACTCCAAAAAGAGAGAAATTCTACTACTATAAAAAGAAATAAATTCTACTAAGGTCAATTTACTCTGGATTACGCATTCCGTTTAGTTGAACTAAATACTCAAAACGTGACTTATCAAAAGCTTTGGTAAATAGATCAGCATTATTGTAAGGTCTTGCACTCTACAAATCTATCTAGACGCGACACCGTCAACAAGTGCGGAATCCTCGTTAACGACTTGACGGATATATCTCTCACACGGAACACGGAGACTATCACAACGCTGTACGATCGCCAACGAACGAACCTACGCAATGATTCTCTCCGAAACAACTCAAACAATACTGATAAACTCGAGATTGCCCTTTTGCTTAATCTCACACGAATTCTGCAAAAGTATCATAATTATTCGAGTTAATCCCTAATTATAGACGCTCATTCGAGTTTGTCATGGGCCAAACTAGAATCAGGCCCAAGGCCCATTCGAGTTTGTCCCTTTGACACTCTCGAAGCTGCCCTATAAATCACATTCGAATCTGCCATAAATTCGAATGCCATTTACTAGGGAATTCGAATTTATTCTAAATTCGACTTTCACATATTAAACCTATATTTGAACTTATGTTTTTAACTTATGTTTGAATTTATCTTTGAACTTTATGTTTGAACTTCTTGTAATACATTACATCAAGTTCAAACATACAAACAATAACTATTAAACATATATAAACACATATATCAAACACTCGTTAATACTCAATACTTTGTAATATTACTTGAACCAAAATGCTAGTACACTTAGACTGCTATCGTCACACAGGGTGTACCAACAGACTCCCCCTTGACGATAGCTTCTAACTATTTACATTTTGTTTAAGTACTAGAACTATATATACTACTACCAGCATATAAACCTGCATCTATACATACTTTCACTACCTTCTGGTACTTCCTAGCATTAGATCTCCAACCTTCATGAAAAAAAATAGGCTGATCATTCAGCTTCTGTAGGTTGTCCTTCGATAGATTTATCAAATGCAGTGGATCATATACCTTCAAAATGACCTTCTCGTCTTGATCCTCCATGATTGCTTCAGCAGTTTCATTATCAATGTACCACCACTTCATGTTGCTCAAAACATCCTGTGGCATCATCTTCATAGGCACTCTCTTCAAACATCTTACAGGCTTGTATACCATTCTAGCCCATGGTCTGCCTGTATGAGGATCTATTCTTGATGCGTCCTCGACTCTCTTCCCAGTTCTTGGCTTGAGCCTTTCAAATTTCCCGAACCGACCCTCTTTCCTAATAATTCTTGCAATTACTTCAGCATAAGGGTCGTCACCAATATTTATCAGGTCTTTCCATGCCAATTCTTTCACTTCAACCTTCGGCAAAGTATTGAAAACTTTAAGCTTTCTCCTTAGGTATTGTAGACCATCTCTCCTTTTTAATATGAACAGCTGCAGTTCTCGATCAAAGAACCAGCTTATAATGCCTCCAGAGAGATTTTCTGCACCGGGAACCCTCATCTTCTTCTTCATTTTTGGCTTTTCCTTCTTTTGTTCCTTCTTGAACCATAGATTCAGTAAATCGACCCTGGAAGGCTCTTTTCCTACTCTTTCAAACTCAGAATCTTCAACCGAGGCTATCTTGATCTCGTCTATATCAATCACATTGTGATTATTGCGCACATACAACTCTGTGATAGGTTGTGAATTTATGATCACCTCGTTGACGTTATCGTCCTCGTCCTCTATCACTTCATCGTCAGACCTCCAATCAACAATATCCTCAGGCACAAACTCACCCTCTTCTAGGTCTTCCATTTCATCTTCAAAATCAAAATCAAAGTCTAGAGGATCTTCATCGATATCCATTAATGCTTCAATCATTTCATGTATCTCAGACTCTGTGACTTTTGAGGAACTAGCCTCACCTCCTGCAGCTCCCGATTGACTCGGCTCCCCCTGAACCTCAACATGCTGAGCAGCAGAAAAATCTACTGGCTCATTATCTTTTTGTGCACTGGGATCATTGCCGTCATCATCTTCACCCCTTGGTAGCTCCTCCTGATCCCGACAACTAGTCTCCCCCTGAGCCTTTAGATTTTGCATTAATTGCTCAATAAGGGATCGCATTGATCGAATCTCGGCAACTTGATCGGAAACAAAGGTCTTCAGCTCTAGATTTTCATCCTCCATTTTTTCCAACTGGTCTCTTCAACTCAGCATTCTCGTTGTCAATTTTTGCATTATGAGCTTGAATTTCACTGAGAGCCTTAGTCAGACAAAAGATTTGGACTTGTTGGAAGTCGACCTTGCTTTTTAGCTCAGAACACCTTTGATTGTCTGTGAAGGTGGATGATGTGGATGGTATGGATTGTATCGGAATTGGAATGATTGGCGAGGGAATGGAAGGTTGAACAGGTGGTGGTGGTGGTGGAATGGTTGTTTGAACGGGTGGAGGTTGAGTTATTTCTGGCTTAGAAGCAGAGGCCTAGGAAGCTCCCTGCATGAACCTATGGCGTTTAGCCCTTTGCCTTGTCACCAACGGAACTACTTCTTCTTCAAAATCTGAGTCTTCTGACTCTCTTGAAGCCCTTCTCCTTGTAGCTTCTACATTAATCACAACTAATCGTGATCCATATGTTCCCATTTGAGTAGATGGATCTGCAGTTAGAGTATCTGGAGCCTCAACCTCAATCTCTTCAATATCCTCTGATTCGGTACCTGAAGTTGACTTGTCTTCACCTGCTGGCTCAGGTTGATACTCATCGATTTGTCTAAGAACGTCAACTTCTCCTTCCGGAGGTTCCAATAGATCTCCAATGAGTTCAGCAGTTATTTCCTCATTAGCATTTGGACCGGCTGCCCCTCTTCCAACGTTTGTATTATCGGATCAGATTCAGATGGTGCACTTGAAGGTCCAGCCTCTTCCGACTCTTGAGGTTGGATTGTAGAAGGCCTATCAGCCTGAATTTGTCTCGCTGATGGCCTTTGCCTCCTTCGTTGTTGTTGAGGCCTTGGTAGCTGCGGTCGCGCTTGCTGTGGTTGCTGTTGTTGTTGCTGCGGAACCTCCACCTCCCCTGCCCAGTTGGCATCTTCAGGGACTACAAAATTAGGATCGATTACAGCACCAAACAATGGTCCCTCGACTGGAATAGCTAATCTTCCTCGATGAGAGGAACAATCAGCAAATATTCTTTTGTCGATAACCACAACATTCTGAATATCATTGAGCTGTGGCAGAGCTGGCAAGAAGTGTCTGATTAGCATCATCACGAAGCGCGGATAAAGAATAAATCTTTCGCATTCTGGAGCGGTTATCTGCTGTACAAACTCAGTGAAAAACATCTCGGAAAAGCTGAAACGTTGATTATAAACAAAAGCAATCATCCCAGATTGAATCTTCGATACTATGTAATCGAAGCCAGCTTTCTTTGCAGCAAAACAAACCATGAAGACATGCGCTAAGTATCTCCATTGTCCGATAAGCCCACTTTTCATATAAGATGACTTAGTGACATCTAGACTGTATCCCATTCTCACAAAAGCAGCCTGCCTGATTGACAACGGAAAGTCAATAGGCCCATTCTCTTGATCTTGTGATCCCAGCTGTAGCACTTGGCGTAGCATGTCAGCAGAAAATACCAAAGGATTACCAGCAATCCTTGTCCTCAGAACTGTTGGAGTAACAGTGCAATCCACTTGCAGGTGATCCCAAAATTGATGCACATAAGGGATAACTATTTTAATATTGTGGGACAGCGCATAGGTAATCCTGGGTCCCACCAAAAAATCCACCATCTGGCGGAAACCTTGAGCCTCTGGAATAGCATGGTCAGGAGAGATGACCATGTTATGCTTAGGCACAAATATTCTATCTGCCATGTCTGCACAATACAACAAATAAAATGTTAAAATTATTAAAAAGCAATAAACTTGTGTAAATTCAAATATGTTTTATTTTGAACTTGAAAAAGGACAAAATCCAACACTTAAGAATTTCTACAAGTTTAATTAAAATTTTAATTAAATAATTCGAACGTAATGTCAAATTCGAACAAGAAATTCGAAGGTCCATTCATTCGAGTTAAGTGGCTCAATCGAGTTTAGTGACAAACTCGAGACCCCGATCAAACTCGAATCTATGAACAAAGTCGAAAGTATCGGTCACTTTAATCACAAAAATCCAAGATTTTAACCATGTTAAACGTAGAAAATCACATCTATTAGTCCTACTAGGTTCTAATCAAAGATATTTGTCATCAATTTGAATTTCATCGGTCCAAAGTTTGTATTTTTTAAAAACCAACTTTCAACCAACAAAACTTCAAAATCCAAAGATTTTGGCCTAAATGGAGCATCAAACTACCTAAATCTTGTATAAAACACTTGGTTATACCAAGATTAACTAGTAGAATCGAACTCAAATGAACAGAAACTCGACACACAGTATGAATTTGGAAAACGGTAAACTCGAGGAACAGATTCGAGGTCGCTGTGGATAAACTCGAAGACTCAATATAGAATGTAGGTGATAATGACTTGTCACTGTTGACCTATTTATATCAACCACCTTCGAGTTTGATCCTTTCTCGAGTTTACTGACAGAATCGACTAACTGCCACTTTCGAATTTATATTCGAATTTAGCTTGGACTCGAATTTAATTTGAAAATTTCGAAACTCTTTGAAATAAATTCAACTGTTTCAACTTTTATTCAACCTTTTCGTGGAACGGAATAGACTATGCCAAATATTTTACCCTAAGCACAACATTTTCACGCAATGTTTATTTTATTCAATCTAGGAATGCACCCTCAGTAATATTTGACCATTTTCCTAAGTAAAATAAAAATAAAATAAAATATAAAAATAAAGATGAAATAAATAAAAGTTAAAATTTTGAACACAAATTAAACTTAGACTAAACTACATTATTTAATACTTTACAACCTATATTTTAACACTTAGAATATTTTTGACGAGTATTGTCAAAGAAAAGGTTCAATCAGATAGCGGCGTCAAATACTCACTTTCAGTACTTAAACCTTCACACTTAGGAATTTTTGATTCCTTTGATTGTTTGTCGTGACATACATTTCTAGCCGATTGTTGGTATTATCTCCCTTTTAAACATGTTACATTTCGGAACATCCCTTGGCCTTTTTATTTGTCATGAAATTATCTTACGTGACTCAAACATAGACATACTTTTATGATCAAGGCATACACAGAATGATTTTAACTTTTCGGTATTTGCAAACTTTCCTTAAAAGGCAAACATCGGACACAGGTTTGTATTTACATACAACAAAGTGTTTTAGTTTGTCTTAAGGTTTATTTTTAAAGCTAGCAAGACAGCGGTGACAGGTCTGTACCGACGTACAACAAAGCGACTTATCTTGCTAACCCGAATCAAAAGAGAGGCAACAGGTCTGTACTTACGTACAACAGAGTTACTTGTTTTGACTCTCAATTCATGATGATTTTTCTATGCTTTCCATTTTAAGATGTATCTGATGTTGCTATACATCCCCAGAAAGTTTGCATACCTCTTTTATAATCAAAGTTTGTATGTCTCGTACATAAAAATTAAGACCGATTGGTCATACATCTAAGTTAGTGACACGTTTGACTTTTTCTTGATTATTTTATTAGCCTTGAGACTCCCTCTATGTATTATGCCTACCAACATATCATACTAGATAATGTATTACACTTAGAATATTAGTTGCATTATGTGTGAAAGCCTAAACACTTAGAGTTTGTAACGACTGTGCTAATTTTCGTCACCTTGAACCTATGCATCTAAGACTTAACTCTTTTTCTGATATTTTCTTTTTTTTTAACTTTTTATGTTTTTCTCTCTTTTTTCTTTTGTTTTTCATAAGCAATAGCAAGGAAATAATATAACCTACTAACTTACTAAAAATAGAAACTATCCTAATTTACTAGACTTACTATAAAAAGAAAGAAAGACTCCTACTATAAAAGGAAATAAAATTGTACTAAGGTCAATTCACTCTGGGTTGCGCATTCCATTTAGTTGAATCAAATACTCAAACCGTGACTTATCAAAGGCTTTTGTAAATAAATCAGCATTATTATCATCTGTTGCCACTTTTACCAGCTTGATTAAGTTCTTTTCAGCACAATCACGTATAAAATGATGTCTTATGTCTATGTGCTTTGTTTTACTGTGTTTAACTAGATTATTTGTTATAGAAATTATAGATTGGTTATCTATCCTAATAGGAGTTTGAGTATAAGCCAAACCGTAATCCCGCAATTGTTGTTGTATCCAAAGAACTTGTGAACAGCAACTACCAGCAGCAGCATACTCGGCCTCGCACGTTGACACGGCTACCGACGTCTGTTTCTTGCATTGCCAGGAAACTAGTCTCCCTCCTAGGAATTGACAACCTCCAGTTGTTGACTTTCGCGTCAAGCTGCATCCTCTGTAGTCTGAATCCGTGAACGCCTCCAATTCCAGATCTCCCTCCGCGTGATACCAAAGTCCCAGCTTCGGTTTCGACTTGAGATATCGTAGAATCCGCTTCACAGCTTTCATGTGCATCTCTTTCGGATTAGGTTGAAACCTAGCACAAATACACACAGCAAACATAATGTCAGGTCTTGAAGCAGTTAAATACATAAGTGATCCAATCATGGCCCGATATAACGTCGGATCCACATCGGTATCACTTTCAGTACCCGGTCCGAGATTGTGATTCACTTGAATCGGCGTGCTGAAATGAGCTGTCAGTTTTGTTCCTTCCATCCCGAAGCGCTCTAATATGTCGTAGACATACTTCGTCTGATGGATAAACATCCCCTCCTTCTTCTGGTCAACTTGCAAACCCAAAAAAAATTTAACTCACCCATTGCACTCATCTCGAATTTTGACTTCATCACCTTCTCAAAATCCTTGCACATTTGCTCGTCTGATGATCCAAAGATGATATCATTGACGTACACTTGTACCAAGATGAAGTGTTCTCCCTTTCGTTTTACGAACAGCATACTGTCCATCCTTCCTCTTTCAGACCCATTTTCTAACAGATGGTTGGACAGAGTCTCATACCACGCCCTTGGTGCCTGATGCAATCCGTACAGATCCTTATCTAATCGATATACTCTGTCTGGATATTTCGGATCTGTAAACCCGGGCGGCTGTTCTACATACACCAGTTCCTTCACTTTCCCATAGAGGAAAGCACTCTTAACGTCTAGCTGATATACCTTAAAGCCCTTGAAGGAAGCAAAAGCTAGAAACAACTGAATAGCTTCCAGCCTTGCTACTGGTGCGAACACCTCATTGTAATCGATTCCCTCCTCTTGGTTGAAACCCTTTACAACTAACCTAGCCTTGTTGCGAGTGCCTATAACCCGATCATCTCTTTTGCACTTAAAAACCCATTTGGTTCCTATTGATATTTCCCCTCGAGGTAATGGAACTAACTCCCACACTTCTAGTTTCCTAAATTGAGAGAGTTCTTCCTGCATCGCTGCAACCCAGGAGTTATCTTTTAGTGACATTTGCACGTTTTTCGGCTCTACTTGCAAGATGAAACAGGAATAGAGGCAGGTATGAAAGGCCTCGGAGTCATTTATCAACGACAACAACACAGTGTTGTTATTTAAACTACTCCTAGTCCGCACACCCGCAATAGGACTTCATATGATGCTTTCTATAGGATGGTTTTTGTAAGGTCTACCACTATACGAGATCTATCTAGACGCGGAGCCGTCAACGAGTGCGGAATCCTCGTTAACGGGTAGACGGACAACTCTCAACTACGAAACACGGAGACTATCAGAGGCTGAACGAACGACACACGAACGATCCTACGAACTGATTCTCTCCGAAAGAACACGCACCAAGCTGATAAACTCGAGATCGCTTTAAGCTTAATTCCTCACGAATTCTGCAAAAAGTCTCTTAATATCTCGAGTCTATCCCTAATTATAGACCCTGATTCGAGTCTGTTATGGGCCAAACTCGAACATGGCCCAAGGCCCATTCGAGTCTGTCCACAAAGACACTCTCGAATCTGGTCATATTCGAATCTATGGTTACATTCGAATCTGTCACAGATTCGAATGTCAACCCATATATAATTCGAATCTAGCCTTTTACATAAACAACTAAGTGTTGAAACTTATGTTATTACTTATGATTGATTTTATCTTTGTACTTTATGTTTGAACTTCATGTAATACGTTACATCAAGTTCAAACATACAAACACTAATAAATATCAACCATATATAAACATATATAACACACACTTGCTAAAATCACAATGTAGGATCACTTAGACTGCTATCGTCACACAGGATGTACCAACAGACTCCCCCTTGACGATAGCTTCTAATAATTCACACATTTGACTTAAGAACTTTGTTTATTTATTGATTCAAACTACTACTAGCATACAAACCTTTCTCAACACATACCTTGACTACATTTTCATACTTACTAGCTTCACTGTCCGTATGTGCATCACTAGAGATCTTACAGGCATGCAAAATATGAAGATCATCTTTGGAGAGGTTTACCAGGTGAAGAGGGTCGTAGACTCTAAGAATAACGTTTTCTTCAAAATCTTCCATGACCGCTTCCCCAGTCTCAGTGTCAGCGTACCACCAATGCAGATTCTTCAAAACATTCTGTGGCATCGGCTTGAGAGGTACCTTCCTAAGACATCTAGCTGGCTTATAGTGAATCCTCATCCAAGGTCGTCCAGTTAGAGGATTGATACGTGATGGATCCTCTACTCTTCTCCCGACCCTTGGACACAGACGCTCAAATTTCCTCGATCATCCCTCCTTTCTTATGATTCTTGCGATAACGTCCGCATAGGGATCATTGCCAATGTTTATCAGATCTTTCCATGCTAGGTCTGTAATTTCGATCTTTGGCAGGGAATTGAACGCTTTTAAAGTTCGCCTCATGTACTGAAGCCCGTCTTTCCTTTTAATTACAAATAGCTTCAGTTCTCTATCAAAGAACCAGCTTAATATGCGTTCGGACAGCTTCCCAGTACCCGGCACTCTCATTGTCTTCTTAAGCTCTAACTCTTTCTGTTCAGCCCTGAACCATAACTTTCGTTTTTCTTCGTTTGATAGCTATCTAGCAGGTTCTTCTGTTGATGGCTGAGTATTTAATGCAGCATTCACTACATCTACGTTGACAATATTATTCCCATCAATCATGTAAGTATCCGTGATAGGATTTTGCTGTACGACTATCTCGTCGGCTTCATCATCCTCATCAGCAACTACTTCATCATCAGATTGCCAGTCAACTATTTCTTCCGGCACAAACTCACCTTATTCAAGCTCTTCATCTTCATAATCAAAACCTAGATCCATCGGATCATCATCAAGATCCATCAGTGCATCGATCATCTCGCTGATTTCAAAATCTTTAGGTTGCTTTGATGAACTTGCTTCTCCCATTTCTCCTTCAACCTGACTGGGCTCCCCCTGAACTTGTGTAGCCTGAGCAGCAGGAAAATCTACTGGCTCATTCGCATTATGTGCATCGGGATCATTGCCTTCGTCATCTTCATCTCTACGCTTCTCCTCCTGATCCCTACAACTTGTCTCCCCCTGAGCTTTTAGATTTTTCATTAGCTGCTCAAGGAGGGACCGCATCGATCGTATCTCTTCTGATTGATCTGCAATGAAGGACTTTAATTCAGTGTTCTCTTCCCTGACATTCTACACGATCTTCTTCAACTCGGCATTATCCATATCAAGATTTGCATTATGCGCCTGGAGTTCGCCGATCGCCTTTGTTAGGCTTAAAATTTGGACATGCTGGAAGTCAACGCGTCCCTTAAGCTGCATAAACCTCTGATTGTCAGCGTAGGTTGTCGAAGTGGATGGAATGGATTGGATAGGAGTTGGGCGAATGGGTGATGGAATACATGGTTCATGTTGAGGTGGTGGTGGTGGTGGAGTTGTGGCTTGAGGTTCAGATTGGGGAATTTCTGGTTGGCTTGTGAATGCTGAAGAAGACCCTTGCATGAACCTGTGACGCTTGGCCCTTTGCCGAGTCACTAAGGGAGCAACTTCCTCCTCTTCAAAATCTGAATCATCAGATTCCCTCACTACTCTCCTCCTCGATCCTTCTTCATTAACGACCAATCTTGATCCATATGTTCCAATTTGAACATTAGGTTCTGTAGCCACTGAGTCAGGAGCCTCAACTTCTAGCTCCTCCATTTCCTCCGATTCTGTTTCAGATGATGACAAAACTTTATCAGTCTGTTCTGGCTCGTACTCTTCAACATCTCTGAACACGTCTTCCTCTCCTTCTGGTGGACTAAGTAGTTCACCTACTAGCGCTGCAGCCACATCTTCGTTCGCATGAGGCCCTGCCTCCCAGATTTCATTAAGCGTTTGGCACAGTTGCTCAGCTTCAGTTGGAACATTTGATGGCCCTGCTTCTTGAACTTCTAGCTGCTGACTTGTCGAAGGCCTTGACGCCTGAGTTTGACTCGCAGCTGATCGTTGTGGACGACTTTGAACACGCTGTGGATGTGACTGTTGTCGTTGTTGTTGTTGTTGTTGTCTCGGTTGAAATTCAACTGCCCCTGCCCAGTTGGCAACATCCAGGGCTTGAAAGTTCCTGTCCAAGATTGCTTCGAATAATGGACGCTCCACTGGAACAGCCAACCTTCCTCGGTGTGAGGAACAATCAGCGAAAATCCTTTTGTCCATAACAGCAACACTTTGAATGTCATTTGATGGCGGCTGATTTGGCAAGAAATGCCTGATCATCATCATAATGAACCGCGGATATAACAAAAACTGCTGATTTTCTGGTGCGGTTATTTGGTGAACAAATTCTGAGAAGAACATCTCCGAAAAACTGTATGGTCGATTATAAACCATAGCGACTATCCCCGACTGAATTTTCGCCACTATATAGTCGAACCCTGCTTTCTTTGGAGCGAAGCAAACCATAAAAACATGTGCCAGAAACCTCCATTGTCCTATTAAGCCGCTTTTCATGTATGACACCTTCGTCACATCAAGACTGTATTCCATTCTCTGAAAGGCCGCTTGCCTTATACTCAAAGGAAACTCTATCGGACCAGCTTCTTCTTCCTGTGTGCCCAGCTGCAACACTTGTCGCAGCATATCTGCCGAGAATACCAACGGTTGTCCAGCAATACGAGTGCGTAGCACTGTCGGTGTGACCGAGCAGTCTACCTGCAAATGATCATAGAATTGCCGAATATATGGTAACACTAGCTGCACATTATGAGATAGTGCAAAACCGATCCTAGACTCTACTAGGAAATCAAGTACTTGTCTAAATCCCTGCGCCTCAGGGAGATTCTGATCTGGATGAAGCACCATATTGTGCTTAGGCACAAATGCTCGTACCGCCATTTCTGCATAATAAACAAAACTATTAGATTCAAAAAAAATCAATAAACTTGTTTAAATTTAAATCTGTTTTATTTTGAACTTGTTTAAGTACAAAATCTAACACAATTAAATTTCTACAAGTTTAATAAAATTTAAATTAAATCATGCAAATAAAATAACAGATTCGAAGGTTCCATTTCGAGTTTGGTGACAGATTCGAAGTCCCTGGTCTTCTCGAGTCTAATGACAGATTCGAGAAAAACCCCATGAACAGATTCGAAACGCCGTATTCATTCAAAGACCAAATCTCTTGATTTTAACCTTTTTGGACTTAGAAAATTACTTCCATTAGTCCTACTAGTTACTAATCACAGATATATGCCTTTAATTTGATTGTTTATCGGCCCAAACTTGGTAATTTTGTAAAAACCCTATTTCGACCCTTAAACCTTCAAAAATCGATGATTTAGCCTAAAATTGTGTATCAAACTACATGAATCTTGTACAATCAAGTTGAATATACCTAGATGCAAGAGTAGAATCGAACACACTAGCTTCAAACTCGACAAAATGTCGTTTAGGAGAAATACGATAGACTCGAGGATAGATTCGAAATCGCCGGTATTAGATTCGAGGAAGTAGATTCGACAACAGTAAGAATTAAATGTCTTCACTGTTGACCTATTTATACTACCAACCTTCGAGTCTAAGTCCAGACTCGAATCTACTTACAGATTCGAAGCCTTCCTCATTTGAGTCTGTCCTAAACTCGAAAAACCAAACACTTAGAAAAATTTCGAATATTTTGAAATAACTTCAACTTTTTCAACCTTTTTCTACGGTATTGTGTAACAAGATAAACTATGCCCAATCTTTTACCCTAAGCACAATATATTTCACGCAATGTTTATTTTATCCAACTTTGAATGCACCCTCAGTAATTTTTGACCTTTTACCTAAGTAAAAATTAAAACTAAAGTAAAATAAAATAAAATAAAATAAAATAAAATAAACTAAGGTAAAATAAAATAAAATAAGATAAGTAAACCTAGAAAATTTTACACTTGACTAAAAATTTAACTACGACTTACGCTAAACTTATTAAAATTAACAACCTATGCTAAACAAAATATTTTTGATGAGTATAGTCTAAGAAAGGTTCAATCAGATAGCGATGTCTGATACTTACTTTCAGTACTTAAACTTTCACACTTAGGAATTTTGATTCCTTTGATTATTTGTCGTGACATACCTAGTTAGCTGATTGTTGGTATTTTACCCCTTTAAACATTCTACATTTCAGAATATCCCTTGGCATTTTTATTTATCAGGAAATTATCTTACGTGACTCAGACATAGACATACTTTTATGATCAAGGCACACAGACAAAGATTCTAACTTGTTGGTATTTGCAATCTTTCTTTAAAAGACAAACATCGGACACAGGTCTGTATTTTCATACAACAAAGTGTCTTAGTTCGACTTAAGGTTTATTTTTAAAGTTAACAAGACAGCGGTGACAAGTCTGTACTGACGTACAACAGAGCGACATATCTGCTAACCCGAATCTAAACAGAGACAACAGGTCTGTACTTACGTACAACAGAGTTGCATGTTTTCGACTCTCAATTTTTTATGATTTTTCTATTCTTTCCATTTTAAGATGTATTTGATGTGGCCATACATCCCCAGAAAATTTGCATACCTCATTTAGACTCAAAGTTTGTATGTCTTGTTCATAAAAATTAAGACCGAATGGTCATACATCTAAGTTAGCGACACGCTTTACTTTTTCTAGAATATTTTATTAGCCTTGAGATTCCCTATATGTATTATGCCTACCAACACATCAAACTAAATAAAGTATAACACTTAGAAGTTAGTTGCATTATGTGTGAAAGCCTAAACACTTAAAGTTTGTAACGACTGTGCTAATTTTCGTCACTTTGAACCTATGCTTCTAAGACTTAACTCTTTTTTCTGATATTCTTTTTTTTTTTTTTTTTTTTTTGTAATTTTTTTNGCTAATTTTCGTCACTTTGAACCTATGTATCTAAGACTTAACTCATTTTCTGATATTCTCTTTTTTTGTATTTTTTGTAATTTTCTCTCTTTTTTTTTTTTTTGTTTTTCATAGCAAAAAGCAGTAAACTAAGCTAACCTACTAACTTACTAAAAATAGAAACTTACTAAAAATAGAAACTTTCCTAAATTAGAAACTTACCTAAATTAGCAACTTACCTAAATTAGCAGACTACTGTAAAGAAAGAAATACTACTACTCTAAAAGAAAAATAAACATACTACTACTAAGGTCAAATTACTCTGGGTTGCGCATTCCATTCAGTTGAATCAAATACTCAAACCGTGACTTATCAAACGCTTTGGTAAATAAATCAGCATTATTATCTTCTGTTGCCACCTTTACCAGTTTGATTAAGTTCTTTTCAGCACAATCACGAATAAAATGATGTCTTATGTCTATGTGCTTTGTTTTACTGTGTTTAACTGGATTATTAGTTATAGCAATTGTAGATTGATTGTATATCCTAATAGGAGTTTGAGTGTAAGCCAAACCGTAATCCCGCAATTGTTGTTGTATCCACAGAACCTGTGAACAGCAACTACCAGCAGCTACATACTCGGCCTCGCACGTTGACACGGCTACCGATGTTTGTTTCTTGCATTGCCAGGACACCAATCTCCCTCCGAGGAACTGACAACCTCCAGTCGTTGATTTGCGCGTCAAGCTGCATCCTCCGTAGTCAGAATCTGTGAACGCCTCCAACTCTAGATCTCCCTCCGCGTGATACAAAGTCCCAGCTTCGGTTTCGACTTGAGGTATCGTAGAATCCGCCTCACAGCTTTCATATGCATCTCCTTCGGATTCGCTTGAAACCTAGCACAAATACACACAGCAAACATTATGTCAGGTCTTGAAGCAGTTAAATACATAAGTGACCCAATCATGGCCCGATATAAAGTCGGATCCACATCGGAATCACTTTCAGTACCCGGCCCGAGATTGTGATTCACTTGAATCGGCGTGCTGAAGTGGGCAGTCAACTTAGTTCCTTCCATCCCGAAACGCTCCAATATGTCATAGACATACTTGGTCTGATGGATAAACATGCCTTCCTTCTTTTGGTCAACTTGTAACCCTAAAAAGAAATTCAACTCTCCCATAGCACTCATCTCGAACTTAGACTTCATAACCTTCTCGAAATCTTTGCACATCTGTTCGTCTGATGATCCAAAAATGATATCATCGACGTACACTTGTACCAAGATAAAGTGATCTTCCTTTCTCTTAACAAACAGAGTACTATCTATCCTACCCCTCTCAAAGCCATTTTCTAACAGATGGTTGGATAGAGTCTCATACCACGCCCTAGGTGCCTGATGTAATCCATAAAGAGCCTTATTTAAGTGATATACTCTATCAGGATATTTAGGATCTGTAAATCCGGGCGGTTGTTCTACATACACCAACTCCTTCACTTTCCCATACAGGAAAGCACTCTTAACGTCCAGTTGATATACTTTAAAGCCTTTGAAGGAGGCAAAAGCTAAAAACAACCTAATTGCTTCTAACCTTGCTACAGGTGCAAACACTTCGTTGTAATCGATTCCCTCCTCTTGGTTGAAACCCTTTACAACTAATCTCGCCTTGTTGCGCGTGACTATACCCCGATCGTCTCTTTTGCACTTAAAAACCCATTTGGTTCCTATTGCAATCTCCCCTTGAGGTAACGGAACTAACTCCCACACTTCTAGTTTCCTAAATTGTGAAAGTTCTTCCTTCATCGCTTCAACCCAGGAGTTATCCTTAAGTGCCATTTGCACATTCTTAGGCTCTACTTGCGATATGAAACATGAATAAAGACATGTGTGATATGCCTCGGAGTCGTTTATCATCGACAACAACACGGTGTTGTTATTTACACTACTCCGAGTCCTCACACCGTCGTTAGGATTTCCAATGATGCATTCTATTGGATGGTTCTTGTTAATCCTAGAGGTCTCTATTTCATCAACCCTTAGATTATCTCCTAAGTTGGATCCTATTTCACCTAAAGGGGGAACAGGCTCAGCTTCTACATTTTCCTCCTCACGGACGTTTTCCTCAGAGTTAGAACTTGAAGCTTGAGTCTGATTCTCAGGGTTAGGTGCCTCTTGATCAGCAACTTCTGGAGATCCATCTACAGTCGCAGTAGGCTCGGACGTAGATTCGAACGTGGTCCTCGGAAAAATATGGCCATCGTCATTTAGGTGCAACGTCGCCATGTCTTTTTCGATTGTACCTGCAGTATCATCCAAAGGAATGTTAAATGACTCAAATAACTTATCATAGTCAAATATCCATTCCGGACCAGTTTGGGGTTCATGTGTATAACTTGTGACTTCAATATTATACACAATCTCCACAGTACCACTCGTTTTGTTAAAAACCCGTTTGTTTGGTGAGTTCGGCACATAACCTAGGAAATATCCTTCGTCAGCCTTTTCACCAAACTTCGGTTGATGTTTTGTTCGTAAAAGAGTGCATGGTACTCCAAACGGTTCGAATCCAGTTAAGTTAGGTGGCCTTTTATTCAAAATTTCATAGCATGTTTTGTTCAATGATTTGACTATAAGGACTCTATTTAAAATATGGCACGCGGTATTCACTGCCTCCCCCCAAAACATGGTAGGAAGCTTTGAATCCGAAAGCATAGTCCTTGCAGCCTCAATCAATGTTCTGTTTTTACGTTCGGCCACCCCATCTTGTTGAGGTTCATATGGTGCACTGAATTGATGCACGATGCCCTTTGATAGGCAATATACACCAATTACAGAGTTTTTAAATTCAGTCCCATTATCACTACGAATATGTTTAACCCTTGTTCCGTAGGAATTCTCCACTTGGTCTAAGAACCCGATGAGCTTTGCAGCCGTCTCGTCCTTCGTACCTAAAAAGAAAACCCATGAAAACCGTGAGTAATCGTCAGTGATAACTAAGCAAAACCAACTACCTCCTATACTCCCTTTGTTGATAGGGCCGAAAAGGTCCATATGCAACAAATCGAATGTCGAGGTTATGGAGTTCAGCTTCTTGGACTTGTGTGTCTTTTTATGTTGCTTGCCCTTCATGCACGGTAGACACTTGTCTTCAAACTGAAAGCTCTTAAGAGGCACACCTTGCACCAAACCATTCTTCGTTATGTAGTTCATTTTCCTCAGGTGCAAGTGAGCCATGCGTCTGTGCCACAAAACCGATTCCGTCTCTGAAGCTTTTGATGGTAAGCAGATCGGACCCATCGAATTATCTGGCTTGTTCATATCGAGCATGTACAAGTCATTCTTCCTTGGAGCCCGCATCAATATCCAATCTTCAGGTATTTTGAATCCCGGCTTTAGCACTAACGCCTCAGTGTCAGTAAATAACACCGAGTTCTTCTTATCACAGATTTGAGATACACTAATGAGATTATGAACCAATTTATCAACGTGATACACTTGATCCAATGTAATCGTCCCATTAGTAACTTCTCCAGTTCCAGTGATATTTCCTCCTTTGTTGCCCGCGAATGATACAAATCCCCTATTACCCCCCTTGAAGTCTGTGAGAAGACTTCTTTCCCCCGCCATGTGCCTGGAGCAACCACTGTCGACGAACCACTTGTTGTTTGGACCGGTAGTTATCTCCTGCACATGAAAGAAAATAGGTTAGTTATCACGGGGAACCCAAGCCATGACTGACTTGGTAATACCATTCTCGTCCACATACGTGAATTCTTTCAAGCACCCATCTCGCCTTTCAGGTGACTTGGGCCTTTGAACTGAATTCTGTTGTGGTGCCGAGTGATTTAGATTCACTCTTTGCCTTTGAGTAGGCATTTGTTGTGGTGCTCTAGAATAAGTCTTATTATACTGCATTTCAGACTGTGATCCCTGAGCTCTTACCGGAACATAATGTCTAACGGGAGTATGTGACCTAACTGGAGTGTGTGACCTGCTAGGTGTTGTGCTCCTATAGACTTGTTGAGGTGCTGACCTAGATTGATTCATGACACGATTCGGTGAATTTGTCCTAACCACTTCTTTTGGTCCAACCTTAACCGGTGTTTGTTTCACAACAAGTTTTGGTGCGGCCTGCACAGTTTTCTCGGTAGGTTGAGAACTACTGCTGCTTGCCACACTGGGTGAGGGCTTAACAGGTGTTGGATTCACTGTCTTAGGGGTAACATCTGCTTTCCTTATTGGACAGTGAGAAGCAACATGCCCTTTCGCGTGACATCTAAAGCAAGACATCTTATCCATGGACTTTTTGGTTGGTCCCTTAGATCTAGGTGTCTCACTAGTGTCTACTTCCTTTGGTACATCTACAGTGTCTGTCTCTTCGACCTGGTCAGCCCATGAAATTTTCTGTTTCCCTGCAGGTGTTTCACTGGAGGAAGACACAAATTTCACTTTCTTGACCTTGACAGTAGAGTCAGTCACCTTAGGTGTATTTTCAACTGTAGGCTCAGGTGTCGGTTCAGGTAGGTCCTCTAATTCTACTGAGTTGTCAGTTTTCTCCTGAGGCTGAGGCACATAGTTTGCATTGAACGGTGGAGGAATTTCGTGAAAACCTAGACCTACAGGCTTCTTAGACTGTCTTTGGGCATCTAAGACTTTCCCTAGGTTTAGGCTCGAATTCCTAAACTTTTCCAGCTTGCTATTTGCCTCTGCTACCTTAACCTTGGTCTCGGCTAGCTCTATGTCCTTATCCTTCAGACTTTTGGTCAAGGCCTCTACGTGCTCATACATAAGCTCTATCCTAACACATTGCTCACTCAGTTTGTCTTTTAGAACTATTACATCTTGAGCATCAGCCTTAAGCTTTTCTTTTAAATCTTGCTTTATATCATTTAGGCTAGCATTTTCAATTTTTAAATTTTCATTTTGAGCAGCTATGGTCTTATGTGAGTCTAAAACTAGATTTAACCTATCGTTAGAACTAACACATAAAGCACATAATTCACGAAATACAGAATAAGAAAGACTAACCTTTGAGTTGTCAGATTCCACGTTGGCCATCTGAGCAGCAAACTCCAGCACGGTCTGATCATTCGCTTTCTCTACCCACATCGGACTGCTGTCCCTTGTGGTCTGCTCGTCTTCTTCACAACCATTCTCCGTAACTTCAGCCATGAAAGCTCTAGCATTGGACTCAGGATGTGAACTCCAGTCATAAGTACCATCTAGCTGTCTGTCAGAAGTGACATTGGATATTAGACCAGCTAGATTGGCTTGACCAGAATTTGAACTCGGAAGGTATCTCTGTTGGGACTGATTTTGGTACTGTCCTTGATGCTGATTCTGTCCTTGGTATGATTCTACCTTCGGTCTTTGACACTCTCTGGCGAAGTGTCCCAATCCCTGACAGTTGTAGCATTTGACCTTAGACTTATCAAATCCTATCCCTTTGTTGTTCATTTGCAGATTCCTCCCAGTTCTCTTAATGAATCTTTTAACCCTCTGGTTCACCATGGCCAGTTGCCATTTAAGATCCATTTCCTCTAAGTCATCAGGGTCGACCTGATCGTAATCTTCATCCCAAAGAGCCGGATCATTGATCTTCCCTTGAACACAATTTCCATAAGCTGCCACAAAGGAAGCAAGCAGATTTAAATGTTCTTCTGCGGACTTTGCGCTCATCGGCATCTTCGAATAACTCTGGCTGGTCGATGCCTGTTGGACTTGAGGTTGCGGTTCTTCCGATCTTCCTAACCCTAAGAACGCGCGATTCAGTGAGTCTTCGGACTCTGGTGGCGATGACGTTTCTCCGGTGAAAAACGCTGTAGCACTCTTCTGATCAGCTGTCACTGATGATTTAGATGTCTTTCCAAAATACATCGCCGGATTTTGGACTTGCTCGTAATCAGTCTCAGCCTTTATCATCTCGAAGTGATATGCCCTCAACGTTCCCACGATGTCATCCAGCGATTGAGCATAGTATTTGTCTTCATTAAGCTTAATCATTGCCACGTACATAGCCCATTTGGCTGGTAAGGCATCAAGAAGCTTGTTGTTCTTGTCACTGTCCGAGTACTCAATGCCATGACTTTCAAGCTCTGTTATCAGATGATAGAACCTTGTGATAATATCATCTAACTGTTCATCCTTAAGAGCCTTGAAAATCGCAAACTGTTGGGTCAACAGCTCTGTACGCTTTCTACGTACCCGTGGATTACCCTCACACCTTTTCTGGAGAGATTCCCAAAGTTCTTTCGACGTCCTTTGAGTCCGAAATGTGTGCAAGATATCTTGAGGTAACGCCATACGGATAATGGAGAAAGCCTTGTTTTCAGCTTCAAATAGTTTCTTGTCATCCTCTTTCATCATCTGGTATGACAGAACCTTTTGACGGCCTTCAACCTCAGATACTGGTGGATTGTACCCTTCATCTATGCACACCCACATGCGCATATCGTTGAATCGTACAAAATCCGTAAATCTGTCCTTCCACCAGTAATAATCCTCAACTTTCATCAGCTTTGGCGGTGCATTTGCCTTCCCAACTTCGTGATCCATCTCAAGGAATTTCTGAAGGTTTGACATGTTTTCTGAATGAATTTGAATTTGAACTTAATTAATTTAATTTGAAACTGATTTAGATTAACTTATTCGAATCTAGATAGATTCGAAACTAATTAATATTAAATCTTTTGAGATTAAATTCGATTAAGTCTTAAAAGTCAATTAGATTCGAAATAATGTCAGATTCGAGGAACTCCTTAGATTCGAAGGTATATCAGATTCGAAGGACTCTATAGATTCGAAGACCCTTAGAATCGAAGGCACAGTTGAGTCGAATGACAGCAGATTCGAAACACTAGATTCAAAATAATACTAGATTCGAAATAAACTCGACACTTAAACTAGACTCGAGATCCTATTCGAATGAAGCAACAGATTTGAAACAAAGTAGATTCGAAACACTCTGAAATTGACTCGTAAGGAGCGTATTTTGATTAGACTCGAAAATAAAGTAAAACCCTAATTACCCCTATAGATTCGAGCGCCGCAAACTCGAAAAACGGCTAACACTTTGATTTTTTGACGTTTTATAGATTAAATCACTATTTTTCAAATGAAAAATAATGATTTCGACCAAAAACGTGAAAAACGATAAAGTGTTTCCCGAATATGAATTTGCTAAGCTCAAAAACACGTTTTTGAGAGAAAAACCGTCCAACTAGCGTCAAGAAACCTAGAATGTATCTGATGAACACGAAGAACACCAAGAACACTCCGTAGGCTTTGATACCACTTGTAAGGTCTACGAATGCAAGATCTATCTAGACGCGGATCCGTTAACGAGTGCGGAATCCTCGTTGACGGTCAGACGGACAACTCTCAACCAACGGAAACACGGAGACTATTAGACGCTGAACGAACGACACACGAACGATCCTACGTACTAATTCTCTCCGAAACGGGACTCACCAAGCTGATAAACTCGAGATCGCCTCTTGCTCAATTCCTCACGAATTCTGCAAAAAGTCTCTTAATGATTCGAGTCTATCCCTAATTATAGGCCCTGATTCGAGTCTGTTGTGGGCCAACCTCGAATCTGGCCTAAGGCCCATTCGAATCTGTCCATCTGACAGATTCGAATCTAGCCTATTCGAATCTAAGGACTCATTCGAATCTATCACAGATTCGAATGTATCCTTTTATGCAATTCGAATCTAGCCTTTGACATTTATAACTAAGTGTTTGAAACTTATGTTTTAACTTATGCTTGAGTTAATCTTTGACCTTTATGTTTGAACTTCTTGTAATATGTTACATCAAGTTCAAACACACAATCAATAACAGACAAACACATATTAAACATATATATCAAAATACTTGGTTAATACTCAGAATATTACTTAAACCATAATGCAGATCGATTAGACTGCTATCGTCACACAGGGTGTACCAACAAAACCATCAATGGAGTGCCTACCCTGACTTCCAAAATCGATGGTACTACCATCAATATCACCGAGGAGTCCATCAGACATCATCTGCATCTTCAAGATGCCACAGGTATAAAAGACCTATCTCTTACTGCTTTACACTTTGGTCTTCAAAATATTGGATATAGGGGTCCTGCTGATTCTTTTACTTTCTTGAAAACACATTTTTCTCCTAAATGGAAATACCTTGTGCATATTATTCAGCAATGTTTAAGCCCCAAAAGAACTGGTTGGTCTGAATTTTCTTCAAATATTGCCACTGCCTTAGTGTGCTTTTCTACTGGCCAACAGTTTAATTTTTCAAATATGATCTTTCAAGGAATGTTAAGGCATCATTCCTTGAAGCATGGGAAATTTTTGATGTATCCTCGATTTTTGGCAAAAATAATTGCACACACCTGCACCACTTCTTCAAATTTACATAAGAGGATATATGTTTCCCATAGGCACTCACTATCTTCAATTAAAAGGCTGATAAAGCCAAGTGCCAATTTTGTTAGTATTGATGCTCCATTGCCCTCTGCAATGATGAACATCATCACAAGAAACAGAGGAGAGGGGCCTGAGCAGACACAGCCCAACAATACTGCTTCAACCCCAGGACCCCAACCCTCTCCTCATGATACAGATATTCCCTCTGATCCTTTTGAACAGCCCATACGCCCACTAAAATACTTATATAAAAGGAAAAGGGGACGAGGAGCTCCTTCCTCCTCCTCCCTCAGACAAGAGCCATATATCCCTGTGCAGGAGGATACTCCTGCACAGAATATCCAAAGGGAACCAATTGAGGACACTCCCAACCTCAATCAGGAGGTGAACATCTCTTCTGAGACTGTTCATATGGGTTTTGTGGCTGGCACTACTGATGTCTCTGCACAAGAGGCACAGGACAGGGCCAACATCTCTAAGACCACACCCATGGCAACAGCAAGTGTGCAAACACGAGCTGGAAGTCCCCAGTACCAAGAAAAGAGGGGCCCAGAGGTTCCTACTTCTGGTGTTAATGTTAGTGATAGACCACAAACACCCCTGGTGTTATCTGATCTTGAGACTAGTCTGCAACTGATGCTCTTAACGGATCCAAAGCTGAAACCTGTTGTAACAATGTTGGAATACCAAATGTCCATCATTGCTGCACAGGGGGCACAAATTCATGCACTCAAACAGGCAGAAGCTGCTCACAATCAGAAACTGGATAATCTACACAAAGGGTTTACTCTTTGTGGAAATAAGCTCATCAAACTAGAGCAGTTGATTCAAACCCATGTGGCAAAGGGTGTAGGTCCTTCTGACCAAACCAATGCTTCCAAAAAGGGGGAGAATCAGGAAGTTTCTCAACCAGTCCAAGCAGCTCCAACTCCAACAGTCCAAGCAGCATCAACAGCTCCATCTTCTAGGCTAGCAGTCCCAACAGCTTCTCAAGCTGTTAGCCTAGAAACTCAAGCTGCTTCTACAAGAGCAACTGGAGTTGTTATAAGAGAAGGTATTCAAGCTCCATCTACTTCAGTCCAACCTACATCTTCTGCTACAAAAGATAAGGGCAAGGGTATTCTCATTGAGTCTCCAAAGCACAAATTTTCTTCCAGAGAAGCCCAGATTGCCTTTGATGCTGAGATTGCCAGAAAATTAGCAGAAGAACAAGATCAGGCCTTAGACCAGCAAACCCATGCCCCAATGCAAGATGATGAAACCTTAGGAGACTACCTAAGAGGGTTTGTGGTAAAGCAAGGTGAAAGGAAGAGGAGAATGCCAACTGGGCATACCAAGGCTGAGAAGAGAAGATTCTTAATCAATTTTGCCGTTGCAGCAGATATTCCAAAGAAAATTGCTCAGTCTATGCCTACTGAGAGGCTGCAGGCAATACATGATAAAGAAATGGAGAAAAGAAAGAAAACAAGAGTTTCTTCAGAAGTTCAGCCAGTACCAACAGTTCAACCGTCCCAATCAGTCCAACCATCAACAAAACCAGTCCATCCTGAAGCTGCCAATGCACCTGCTCCCACTAAGAAACCAGTCCAACCTGAAGCTGCCAATGCACCTGCTCCCACTGATCAACCTACTGTTTCTGTTCCATCATCTGTTAAGAGGGTGATCTTTCAGCACCATTTGCAAAAAGCTATGGAAATAGAAAAGTTGATTGATCAACATGACTTCACAAAGCCAGAAATCAACTACTGGTTTGCCAGGTCTCTGGATGAAAGAAATATAAGGGTCAAGTTTGTGATAAGGAGAGAA